>JAHZNF010003955.1:0-11803 GCA_027744215.1 Troglopedetes dispersus | reverse complement strand
GAATAAGAATGCAACAAAAATTTAGAATTTTGTCAAACTTTCCAAGTTCAACTACTATAAACCTTTCGTGTGCCTCTGTAAAATCGTATCTAAATTGGATACATGCTAATTGCTGTAGTCAAAGAACGATAGCGAAAACTTTAAATCACAGTTCCCCTGCTTTTGCGGGTTATTTTATTGGTCAAAATAGGACGTAAAAATTACTTTATCTATGACTTAAAATTATTTTTAAATACTGATCTCAATTTTTATTGTCATCAATGTACATCCTTAAGCCTTTCGAAGCTGCAATAACGTGACCGAGGAACTGTCTCTTGCACGGTTCCTTTAGTGCCTCATCATTTTGTTGAGAATCAGACGATGGTTCAGACGAGATATTTCGCAATTCATCCTCAGATTCCTCCACCAAGCGAAAAAGGGCTTTTTCCGCGACTCACTCATTAAACGGTACTTTTCTAGTTTACCACTATAATACGTTCTGTATATAAGTATCCAGGTGGTCATCAGAGTGACCTTCACATGAACCTGTAGACCCTTAAGAAAGTTGATTCCATAAATTCTCTCCGACTCAAATACAACTGGCTGACATTGAAAACAATGTAGGATTCATTAATCTGTTTAAACTGTAACACAGTGTATGTATTTCAATGTTCAAGGGATGGTTTAAATATTTTACAGGAGTATCAATCCATTCCGCCGCAATCTTCCGAAGGTCCTTGTGTGCACCCATCCCACGCATCACAGAGCAGAATTTAGGGTGATACCTAAAAAAGCTGCAAAATGGACGCTTTATGCAATTCACAGCCATCATTGGGTGTCCCTCCGAGTTTCTCACGATGAACGAGGGACGAAAGTGACAAGTCCGTGGCTGCTCAACCGTTCCAATATCCACTCCACGATCTTCGGAAACATTATCTTCACGGATAATTTGCGTCGATATCGGCAGTCCTGCACTTCAGTAAAAAGGAACAAGGTTCGATCATCAGCATCCTTGACCACCAGTTCGTACGGTGTAAATGACCTCAGAAGTGTTCGCTGCACCTCCGATGGAAGATTCGGTACATTAGTCGAGTGTAGGAATTTAAAACGTTGAAGTATGTGATGTACCGTGCTTTCAAACCAAAATACACGATATTAACGCACACTTCATGACGCAGAAAGAGCCTTGGTTCCTTTATCAATTATTTGAGTTTCTGCGAAAATAGCAGAATTAAAATCGCTACACTCTACATNCCAAAATACACGATATTAACGCACACTTCATGACGCAGAAAGAGCCTTGGTTCCTTTATCAATTATTTGAGTTTCTGCGAAAATAGCAGAATTAAAATCGCTACACTCTACATATTTGAAATCATAACTGATTCAATTATGTTTATCTTCTTAGACCAACATGAGGTGGGTCAGCTTCTCCTTCTTCATACAGGAAAATTGGGAACGGTGGGGACGGTAGCCTGAGCAATTAGGGAGATGCATGTAGCTGGGGACAGGCTCGGCCTCCTTACACTTCTTTGTAAAAAGGGGCAAAATGAGCCATCCTGGTCATTGTAATGTTCCTGAATATATTCCTTCTCCAGACCACGAACAAATGCTCTGATTTTTGCACGTCGTTTTTTATTGTTGAACGTGGATGAAATGGTGGAAATGAGCAAGCTCTTTGAGTAAGTGAGGTCAACGGAGGATTTTCATTGCAAGCTTCTTGTCCTTTGCAACTTCCGCTCCAACGACTGGATGCTTCATAAACTCAGTGGTCAAAGTGGGGCTGTTGTGAAGGGTATATCTCAGGCCAGGATTGTCTTCCAGACGCTCAATGATCTTCTGAACTACGTGCCATCGTCCTTTCCCAAAATACAGGGGATAATGGAGTTATTTTGGTTTGGTGATGTGGTTGATCATCCGATTCAGTGGATGCGGAGCTCCCCGACCCTTGCGGACTAAATTCTCGTACTGACGACATTCCGTGAAAACCAGTGTGTTGGTTCCTTCTGGCTGACCATCATAGTTTATTTTTCGAACCAATTTGCTGAGACGCAATTTAAAAGGTCGTTTACAAGACATTTCAAAATAAGTTAAGTCTTAGAAATGACTACCTAGTGCTGCAGCACCGGAAGAAGAATGTAATAATAACTTGATTCGAAGCGTCAAGTGATTGTAATAAAAATAAACTATGACACTTGCTGCTACCGTGTGGTCTTCTCCGCTTTTTATTTAAACCGTAAATCTATTTTCCTTAAAATTCTCATGGGTACTTGTGCATATGCAAATCAGCACACATAGTATTGTAGGCAAAGCTAGAGATTATCAATTCGTTGTTAGCTTTCGGTCCTACCGCACAAAATATCACAGATAGTTCATTGTTTCTTGTGTCAGCAATAATTAATTTGCGAAGATTAAAAATGGCACTTTAATTCTACGGGGTTATTGTAAAAATTATCCTTCCACACCCTTATTCACTTTTAGTTTTCACTACTGTTTTTTAAGGCGGGCTATTAAAGTAAAGATGTTTGCTATCCTTCATAGAGGGAATAATACAATAATGAGCATGTGCAGTAATTTGATACGAGAATACTTATTATTAGAACAGGCATAATCCTTAGATCCGTATGCCTTGCAGTTGTAGATATCTTGCTCACTGTTCTGAAAGCTACACCATTAATTGTTCCACACCAGAGGCACATGCTAGGCAAGTGAAACTGTGAGAGATAAGCCCACCAACTAATTAAATTGAAGACACTTACAATGAACGTTGAGTCGCCACCGGGCCTCCATGGCACTTCCCGGAATCCTTGATGCGGAATAACAATACAATTTTATTAGAGTAAAATTCATTGAAATTATCAGGTAAACTGACGACTTTAACACCCCCATTGTAGGTCAATATTTCACTATAAATATCATATATCACTAACCAGGGATTGTCTCCGCGGCAAGTGAGGATTTTCCCGTCATCTTCTATTGACGGAATAAGATGGAGAATGCTTTTTGTGATGTTCTTATCATCACTTGGAGGCTGTAAAAAGGATATAATTCGAACACATACAATTTTATTAGCCAAGCTGCGCGCTAACTGGAAGAACATAAAGAGCAAGTACAAGTAAAGAAGGGAAGCAACATATAATGTATGCATGAGTTCACTAATGCTGCCACTTACATTTGTTACGACTGTAGGAAGCTGATTAATTTGTCTACTATTTTTCCACCAAGTGATCATCGCTGGAGATAAAAAAATTACATAAAAACTGTAATACCGTTCACACAATTGTTGTCGTACTGAAGTCCTGATTTAAATACCTGGAGGACGTGATCCCGCGGTGATGCATTCAATATCATATCTCCTCTCGGCAAGTAGGAAGCTGTCCTTTGTTGTAATGGTCGTCTGCAGGGGTCTCACTGTTTGGAGAAATAAATAACATTTTGTAAAGTGTAAGTCGCTATACTTTAGTTTTAGCTCTGAGCGAGCATTATTTTCACCATATTCCTGCAGTGTTATAATAATACTAGGAGGATTACTGTTTTCAGCTGACAGAAATGCCACTGTCCCCACTAATCTTATACTATTATGAAGATTATCATTCCAAGAATTTGATATTGAGCACTTGAATGATTTTACGAGTGAAAGCTTTATCACAAAACCCAGAAGACAAAATGAACTCATGTTATAAATGACGGCTGAAAGTTGGTTTGGAATTAAGCGACCATGGACCAGTGCATGAAGCCAAAGCTTGAATTTAAACAGAAATACAATCCGGAATCATGAATCTGTGCCAAACAATCTCTTTCCTGCAAAATAAGGAGATTATAGCTTAATTCATTTGAACACGAAACCAGCAAATATCAATCGTATTCAGGATAAAAACGAATCAACAAAGTTTGTATAGGAACGCAGAGCAAAAATGCTTTGTTTGTTATAGAGAAGAGCCAAACAGTATTAATTTGTAAAAGAGGTGGACACTATCAGCTCAGAGTCAGCGGGAATGATACTTCCTTAATCATCTTACCAGCTTTAGCTTAAAACGGACGAAGAATAACTTTTTGTATTGCTTTTTAATCAGCATTTATCTCAGTTGACTATGTGTTTTTAGTGGATTCATGCATGAATTAAGGATGTTCGACTAAGAAAAGAAATCGCAGCATAAAGCGTACACGAGTTTTTGATTGAGAGGCTGCCACGAATTATGTAATTTATGATCAATTGCATTTAAAATTGATATTGAAATTCTCTTCCTGCATTTTCTCCTGGGATCACCGAGGGGTATCACTAAACAGATTTAATCCAAAACGTATATGCACATATATTCGTTCCATAACGAGTATTACATTTTCCAGGATAACAGTGTACCTGTCAACGGGAACCTATATAATATTAAACTTTCGCACAATGATGGGAATTTAACGTGTTTTATTTATACCTAATTAGGGGTGCAGATGTTGCAAAAGAAAGTAACCCCCGTCAATATTTACAACATGTTTACAAACTCAGTATACCGGAAAAATAGTTTGCTTGTCTAGATAATCAATATTGTACCATATTTTGCTTCTTTTAAGAGGATCTAACAAGCAGAACACTCGTCACGTGCTGAGAAAAATATCCCACATGTAGGGAAAGCAACTTTCTCCTCCCAGGAAGGCCTTGTTCCATATTCTTATTTTTGATCCTATGTTTTGCTAATGTGGTTACAAGCAGTTGCTTATTTGCTTTCACCAGCCAGACGTGGTTAGATGGTTGTTGATGTGTATTTGTTGGGAAGCAAACAAATTTTTTCATTTTTTTAAAACAAGTAACCCTCCCTCCAACGAATATGCTTAGATTGATTATTTCCCTTTAACATGCAGTTTTTGCTGTTCTGGTGAAATCTCCATGCTCATCAACCGAAGTTTATCTCTGCCTCCGGCCTCCATATTAAACCATGCATGTACCACTTACTTATATCTGTTGCGTACACAAGTCAGAAAGGATAAAATCATTTTTCCATTTCTCCGAAACAAGTATTTGTATTTAGGTCGGATTACAACCACTGCGTTCAACAGGGAAGAACAGTAACTTGGGCTGAAGTGAAGTACCACTTCATTTTAATCATCACCTACAACGCAGATGAGTTTCAGCATATGTAGGGCAAGTCAAGACATGTGGGAATAGAAACAAATATATTGAGATGAGTTAATGGCTTTCAGTTTCAGGAAGATATTGAGTTTTTCCTAAGTGTTCTTGTTTCATGCACCAAGCCCGGTCGTGCCACTCAAGATTTGATGAGTGAGAATGACAAGACTAATAGGTTGTAATACCAGAAAGTTGGAAGAGAGATTCCGGAAATAAGCCACATCATCGAAAGTGAGAAGGGGAGCTGTGGTATAAGAAGTTGACTGAAAGCTAGAAGCGATTTCCTGAGGGAATAAAGTCAACTTAATCGCGTTACACAATACCTTATGTCCGCATCCGGCAAAAAGTCATTTCACTTTAACTTAAAATTTCTGTTCTACACTGGAAATATGTATATAGAAGTTGGGATATATCAGTGTGATAAAATAATGAGTGATGATGAGTTATCTCGTAACAGTAGTGGCTATTCGGCAACGCTGAAAGTTTATAATATCTAACTGTGAATTCAGCCGCCCCTTCTTTATTGCCTCTCACAGAAGACATATATTATCATTTGCTCAATTTTACCATTATTCATGGAAAAACTAATAGGTTAAATAGGCGAACGTTTCTCTATACCTAACAAACATCCTTCCGAGTCGTTGGTTAGAAATCACATAGGTAGCACTACAATACATAAGCAGCAAAGAAAACCTCTTCAAGGCAAAAATGTCCTCTTGAGAAATCTTCCGACAGAAGCAGCAACTCATTTCAGATAAAGTTACATATTTTAATTATAAAGTTTTAATCAGAGTCACAACATATGTATAAATAAGATAAGCATTAATTCTAGCAGAATTTGGTATGAAAGCAACTAATAACTTTAATAAGCCATGAAATTAATATCCATTGCCATTAATTACCATATACATTTACATATCCATGAAGTTTTAACGAACAAACTTTCCAGACTTATTAATGCTATTAGTTGACATTGACATAAGAACCCACTGAAAATATTGAGCAATACAAGAAATTGCGTGCATGTGCAAACCGTACGTATGTGGATAAGTAGAAATGTAGATGATTTGACAGGGGTTTTATTTGAAAGTCGTGCTAGTATTTTGATCAAGATAGTGTCAACTGTTAACATCCTGAGACAGTTAATTCCTATCTTTCAGTTAATATGTAATAGACAGATATCGACAAACTGGGAGTGGGAAAAATTNATCCTGAGACAGTTAATTCCTATCTTTCAGTTAATATGTAATAGACAGATATCGACAAACTGGGAGTGGGAAAAATAAATCTTTCAAATAAAAACCGACTTTGTGAAAAAGCAAGGAAATCAGTACAAAGAAGCCATCAAATTAGGTACAAACTTTCTTTAGTATAACGCTTTCCTCAAGAACTGCAAGCATGAAAGAAGATGACAAACCTGCCAATGAAAGCTGCCTTTCGGCATGTGACAAATAGATTTCCCGTGAGAGATAAAAAACTAGCTTCTCAGCTTCGGTCATTTTTTTTGTTTTTATTTAGTGCACATTGTTCATTGAACATCATGACCGGTCGCCTTCCGACTCTGTGAAAAAGCAAGGAAATCAGTACAAAGAAACCATCAAATTAGGTACAAACTTTCTTTAGTATAACGCTTTCCTCAAGAACTGCAAACATGAAAGAAGATGACAAACCTGCCAATGAAAGCTTCCTTTCGGCATGTGACAAATAGATTTCCCGTGAGGAGATAAAAAACTAGCTTCTCAGCTTCGGTCATTTTTTTTGTTTTTATTTAGTGCACATTGTTCATTGAACATCATGACCGGTCGCCTTCCCCAAGTTCCGATTCTATTCAAGTGGATAACTGCATTTGCCGTCAATTACAGAGTATTTCGCGTATGTATGTAGCTTGAATTCTGTGCTCATTCTTAGGTTTTGATGTACTTCATACTAATGCAAGGCGTATAGCACTAACTTTACTGCTCCAGTTAAATTAAAACTGGCACTCAGCAGAAACTCCTATTTTGTAAGAAAAGAACGGACTAAATCAATTCATACATTTGTTTGAACTTACAATTGAGATTCACCATGACCTTTGCTGATGGCGGGAGCGCCTGATTCGTATTCGAAGCTTGACACACAAACTCGGAATTAAGATGGTGGCGACTGAGACGCGGGAAGACCACACGATTTACCAAAACCCCGTCGTTCCGTTGGATGTACTCTCCATCAATCATGGCATTCCCCAGCCACCACGTTAGTTTCGGCTGTGGGCGACCTACAAAAAAACAGACAGTCAGAATGAGATCGAGGGTATTTATCATCACTGAGTCAGAAAGAAAACAATGAATCAACCGCTGAGTGGAGGACGGGTCACCCACTGAGAATTCCTGTTTTTAGTTTCAATCATTTTGCAAAAAAATCTAAGAGTATAATCACAATGATACGTGCCCACTCAATTCATTACTGCTACACTATTTGTGCCCTTAAAACTAAGGGGGAGAAACATATTACATTTGAACAACATCAAAATTAATTCTCCGAGGTTTGGGGTCTGTAGATAATCAGTGCTTTGATCACACAATTCCCAAACTGATTCCTGTTTTCTTCAGGGATTTCCACAGAACAATCAAATCGTAATACGTCAAATTAGCTGGATTCCACCCCCACCTACATCAAATCTATCAACAAATTTCTAGGAATTAGAGTAGAGAACCAGCAGCACTTGTTTTCAAGTTTTTTTGCACTTATAGAATTCCGAAATGGTTGTACTCCAGTCTAAAGGATTTTTCTTTACTGAATTAGTGGATATAAATTTATATTTCTTTAGCCAAGATAACCTTCTGTAACTAATTTCCTTTTTGTACTTCATAACCTTCTGAAATTCCCAGAAATTATGTCACACTCAAACTATAACGCAATAGAATATTCATCGATTTTTTATGCTGCTGAAACAGTTGAAAAGTAGGAATATTGTCACATGACTTTTTGCTGCCAAACGAAACTCTAAATTATAAAAAAATGTGGAATAAGCCCTTTCTTCGGTGTAAAAGTAAAATACATACCTACCTAGGTTGATTCTGTGAGTAAATAACTTAGGTATTTTTAGACTCTTTTTGCTCCTTCGTTCTGTTTGAGTGTTCTTTCGAAAGTCGTGGTATTTGACGTGAGAACTTTCCTGGCAGTTTTTCTGTTTTTTTCCTTTTTTTCCTGTCAACAAGAGAAATCCTAGCATGTCATCCTGTCAAATTAGTTTTCTCCTCACTAATGTGGTGGTAGGTAGTGGTGATGTTGTAAACAGACGATGCTCGTCTCAACTCAAAGTACATACATACACAGAGTAAGACTGAATCACTTATATTTTTGTGTTAACTAGCTGGAAACGAACAAAGTCAAACGCAGTGGAGAAGACGTTCATGTCACCAACAAAAGAGGAGAAAAAAGAAAGTAAGGAAGAAATATGAGACTCAGAACGTAGGTTAATTTTCAACTCTGCGTGTAAACATGTAGTTTGGGGATATGTAGGTATTATGTATTCGAATTACTGGAAGTGGAAATACGAAAAAATCAAGACTGAGCTTGACTATCTGACTACAATTTTGCAGGTTTGAGAAATGGTTTCGTCAGCAATTTCAAGATAAATAAATATATTATTACTCGGAGAATATGGCACACTGGGGCAAAGCTCACATTTAATCAAGAGGAACAAAGAAAGCGATCAAATGCTTTAAATTAATTTTTTTTTCAAGAATAAATTGATTGCGTTTTACTTACCTCCTGCGACTTCGCAAGTAAGAATAAGGTCACTACCCTCATTATATGGACCTACGTGTTTCATCGTTACAATCCCATTGGTATCGTATATCACAGGCTGCTCTGGAGGCACTATAAACCAGAAAAAAAGAGAGTCATTAAATTTTAATCCAAACTTAAGCACCCCTTCTTAATTCCAAAAGGAAAATACAAAGCATTTATTTGAGATTGACTTGGCAAACAAGAAGCTTGATTCCAAGTCTTGTTCGCACATTGTTTTCAACGTTGTAATTTGCATATTTTACGCCGACACACCAATCAAGTCGATTGAGCACCCTTCAGACAATTTATTGCAAATATTAGATATACTAAAAAACTATGTTGCCGTCGTCAGTCACACAAAATATATTAAATTCGGAAGACGACTTTACGACCACTCGATTTTACCTGATATGTGCTTTTTATGAACAATTTGCATATTGGAATGACGATAATAACAGATGACTATATGAAAAAGCTATTTGCATAATTTATTCTTGGGTGGCAGCAAACGGTTGTCTAGTCTCTGAGAGAACTTGGCCGAAACTGATAAACTCTTTTAGAGATTTAGAAAAGTTTGAAGTTGTTGCACCGCCAGCAGCGACTTTGTCAATGACCGTGAAAAATTTACCGTAGGGCACACGCAAACTCAAACATGACGAAGCCCATTTGTACTTACTTGATGATGAGTGACTGTTTCTCGAGTTTCGATGACGTGAAAAATAAATAATTGCAGAGGCTTGCGTGAAGAAAACTAATTTTTATCTTCTCGTGTAAAATGGGATACAGAAATTTTTTACGGATGGTGACGGTGTCTGTGACGTTTCATTCAACAAGTTCACGAGAAAGACAACTTGAATAATCTGACGTTCCTCGTTACTGATTTTATTTTTTACCAACGAACCACCTGGTCGACTCGACACCAAGATTCTCACATATTCTCAGCATCATGCAATGACCAGCAGTATTCTGACAGGAGTTAAAGAGAAGCAGTTAGGCAATCATTTATTATTCACTGTTTTGTAGCTCTTGATGAGAAAATTACTACTATTTGTCAAAACAAAAATGATTTTTGAAGAAAAACAGGCAACAAAAAGTGAACCTACTTTGACTGATCGCGAGAGTCTATAGCTTTTCACAAATGTAATTTTAAAATGCAAATAGGCTATAAGTGCACTTCTCGACTCCATTTCCCAGTTTCCTAAAATGGAATATCTGCATGTTACACGGGAACTTGCCCAGGTTGTAGTGCAAAGCAAAGAGTTCTTCTTTTGTATATTTTGTTATTGATTAAAATCACGTAATCAAATTAGAATCCTACTTGAAAAACAAAAAAGTTACGTAAATTGAAACTTGCAAAGAAGCGGGAAAGTATATAAAATTCGTCGTTCTCGTTTCGATTGAACTGGAACAGATTTGCATAGACTTTTTTACCTGTTTTCTACCAAGTCAGAGGAGGGTAACCCTGTTATGATATAATAAAACATGGAATACATAACACATGCTTTACGTGGTGTCTCAGTCTATCTCGGCTTTGTTAATTTATAGTGTGCTTGATTATCTGACAAGAAGAGTTCATATGAAGAATTAAAAAAACGACTGCATGCTTATTTAGTGATTTCCTTTAACAAACTGGAACTGAGTACTTTTTCTATTTCACACAGGATTTTGTACTACAAGGTTGTCGTAGGCCGCTAACAAGGATTACGAAAGATTACTAAAACTCAGTCATTGGCTTTAGCCGAGAATTTATTTGTGTGGTTGATGAAATTTGAAAGAAATTGAAAATATGTAAGTATTTGTTGGATTTGGATTAGGTTGAAAAGAATGAAATGTTGGAATTTAAGTAATGACCATTCCTTTTATTACTGAATGATTCGCTCGCGCACTCACTCAATTTCATGACATAAGATCTGTAAATACCTCGAAATAGACAACATTTTTAAAGTTCTTTCAGGATAAATACACATCGTCTAGTCTGCTACACTCGACACAATACAAGCCAACATCTTTTCATGTATTTCAGAAGTTGCCCATGATTTATTTTGTCTCTTTTACAGGAAGTCTTCCAGCTTCTTCAAGGAGTTCAATAAATGAAATCAATATATTTTTCTCGTACATACTATTTGGAAATTATCTTGAAATAAAGCAGACAGTTTCCACAACCTACCCGCCGATTTCGTAGTAATTTAGGCAATCCTCAAACATTTCAACTTTTTACTTTTGATCCATTAAACAATAAAAACTTTACCAAGATTCTCTAATTTCTGGAACTAGTTTCATTTTCTGATTTGTTTTGCTCTGCCGATTTAATGCTCCCCTTTAGAAACTTTTTGAATTGAAACCTGAATAAGGATGTAACTATTCTCGTGCATTTCATTTCCACTTTCATCATATATAAAGACTTCTCCTCCTTCTCAAGTGCGTGAGCTTGTTTACTTGTAATTAACAAAATGGCCGCATCATGCAATCGGAATATTCGGATAATAGACCACTAGCTAGTGCTTCTGTATGCCACTATTTGCCAGCATTTTACTGAGATTGGTTTTCGTTGATTTTGCAACAATGAGTTTCTTTGAAGTAATAGGTACAAAAGTACATCATAGGCGTATGTAGGTGCAGTAAATTAAGCAAGTCATGTAAAAACTAGAAGTTTGTTGAAAAGGTATTTGCAAAATTTGCAAGTAATGAAATTTAAAATATATGATAAGGTTTTCATATTATGTAAATAAAAACTAGCGACTGTAAACCAATCATAAAGAAAATAAAGGTGAACGACCCTCGAACTGTAATAAACAATTTCACTCTTTAAAAATGGTCCCCAAATGCCAACCCACATAAAGATGCAGTTCATGGTAAGAAACTTTCAGTGCTTGCCTATCTCGATGAGCATCCAAAGTCGTCTCCAGCGGTACTGTGCCGTGGGATTCCATTAAA
>JAHZNF010003954.1:0-10295 GCA_027744215.1 Troglopedetes dispersus | reverse complement strand
TCAAATCACTTTATAACAATTTAAGCTATACGACCGCTTCTTGTACACATCCGTATGCATTATAAATTATTGTACTAATAAATTGATGTATACATATCGTTTCATTACGGCTGGAACTCGCTTGTAAGTTACACATTTAATATTGTGGAATTTCATTGAGTGTTTCGAAGCTCATGCCACATGAAAGTCGAGCAAGCATCTTTTCAAAGTATATTCCTTCCTCATAAAATGAACATTTATTATGCAATATGCCTTCACTACATATGAATGCCCTGGTAAGGTTACGTTGTTACACAGCTCAACCTCATACAGGTATTATATAGGTACACATGTAAACACTGAGTGGTCTTTGTTTGGAGTGCTAGATGAGAATGGTTTAGTGTAGCAACGCAAAATGGGAAACTGCGCGCTGTTTTGCTGACAGCGCTTTGTGTACTCAGGACATAATACTTTCCCATTCACAACGGTGGTGCTTTCCCCGTCCCTTTTGTCTCCGATCCCATTTCGGCCAATATTTGGAGCTAGTGGAGTGGAGTCCAACAAAAATTCATTATAAACTGTCAATAACGAACACCGAGTGCGAGTAGAACTTCATTTTCACCATAGTCTGTTCACTTTATTAGGACTACGAAGTAGTACTATTGTTTTCCTGTAGGTAATCGTTTCTCCGGCCGGCCGTTCGCACTCGAACTGCCGAACGCCTTGTTTGAACAAATTGTAGCGAAATTTTGCAGTGGTTATCGAAATATTCCAATAAGGTGTGGGATTGTTTATGGACAAAATCCTATAAGCCACATAAGACAAAACGTGATGAAATTTGGCAGAAAATGATCCAGTGGCATATTACGGAAAAACCGTTAAGCGCTTTGGCCGTTATAACTGTAAACATTCTATATTCATGAAATGGAATGAAATTCGATACAAGCCATCCTCATGTCACAAGAAGCGCTACAATGACACTTTAATGGTAGTGCGTCATGCACTGTGACGGTTATAACGGTAAATCCGCCGTATTGACGAAATTTGCCTAATTTATGTTCAAAACATCCCCATGTCACAAGACGTGCGCAGATGGTCTTGTACTGAGAAACCGTTAAGGACATTGACATTTGTGACGGTAAATACGCCTCCATGTAGGATTGTGACAAAAATCAGTACTATTTATCCTCAAATCAAGACTCTTGTATAATTCAGAAAACATTTCAGTGAAAAACCGTTAATCATATCATCGGCAGTTATAACGGTAATCACACCTTAAGGAGGGACTGACAAAATTCGGTACATGGTTATCCTGATGAATCAAGACGTATCGAGGAAACCTTTTAGTTGAAAACCATTGCGCACATTGGCAATTACAGCAGTAAATACGCCTTCCTGGCAGATTGTGGCGAATTTTGGTGCAAATGAATCCTATGTCAATCCAGGTGCTAAGTTTCACTTCGTAGTCCTCTGGATTTTTGTAAAAAGTTTATTATATTATGATTTTATTCGGTGGACGTATGAATATGTAACAGTTATATGCACCCAGCCATCCATATAATTTGGCATTCGTGGGCTCTCATTCACAAGTTGGATGCAGCTCCTCAAACCCAATTACAGCAATGAGCGGTGGTTCTGGCTCATGGTGAACGTTGTGGGGAAGTCGGGAGCGAGAGGAATATTGTGTGATGATCTTTTAGAAGTTTCCGTGAAAAGGTTACGCACACAATATGGAAGCTGACGCTCACCCCAATTGGCAGTCATTGATTTAATTTCATCTTTCGCAACAGAAACTCTCCTGAAATTTATCTTCTCCTCCAATGTTTGTTAGTGACAAAGAACCGAGGAGGAATATGTAATTACTTGAATATACTGTCTACTCGCCAAAAAAACTGGCGCACGGCACGATAAATTTCAAACAGGATGACTATAGACGTATTCTGCTGGTGGTTTTAGGTGACAAAAGGGAGGGAAGGATAATGACAATGTAACCAGGTCTCATCAGCGACAATAGACCAGGCAGACGTAAACACTCCACCAGTCTCTCTGAAGCTCCAAGTAACTGAAACGGAAATACCGCAGAGGAGCACACTTTTGCAGGGTTCAATGTGCCTCCTACAACCTGTGAAATGTGAGATCAAAATTAAATTCGTTTTCTGTATTTTAAATTCACCGACAACGCACAGTTGTAGAAATTCACGTGACTCGAGGCTGAATGAATTTCGAAATAACAACATTACATAAGTAATCAACCATTCCACAATTTACGAACTTGGATCCCAGAGTGTTTCCTTTAGTGGCATTTACAAGATACCTTGCGAACGTGTGGTTCCGCGGATCTCATCTGTAAACACTTTGTATGTAGCATGCCGTCTAATAATAGAACCACATAAAGAATTTTTGCAGGGTCTACGCGAAAAAAGCCGATTGCATTATCTCAACGGACGATCCAGTCGCCCCAAATATTCATAAAAATTATGGAGATTTTCATTTTAATCCACTCCAATTTCACGATAGGACGTTTCTAATGTGTGTAGAATTGAGTGTCGTCCTGAATAAGGTAACAAAGCAGCTACAGATATATTCCAGATACGTTGCGCTAGAGCTCGTGGGTTCTCTCCGCGATTGAGATCGTCAAACATTGCTTTTTCAACGCAGGAGGCAACTCCATTTATTCCAGCGCGCCGGAACAGTAAGTGCTTCCGGTTGGTGTAGGCAGATGATAAAACTGATGATGACTCAGAACGATAGAACTCTCACGTAAGTTTCTTGGGCGAACCAAAGGATTATAGACGTTGAAACGGGAAACTTGAGTGTATGCATTATAACTACAAAATTGCGTATATCGTGAAAGTAATCACGACTGTGGTCGCAGCGGTAGCTTTGCATCTCATCCATTCCATTGTCATTAGTAATGGACAATCATATTCATAAATTCTAATGAGGAAGAGCTCCCAATTCTGCTTTTTTTACTTGCTCTCGTTCAGCCGCTCGTTCATTTCCATCCGCATCAAATGTACCTTCATTCAATAAAGCAGCGAAATATGCATATGAATAAGAACAGCAAAACCACACTCGAGATTGTACATTGAGCAATACATAAAGCTCGGCAGAACAGCTACTCTAATTTAAATAATTTTCCCTTGTGGATGGTTTGATATGTAGCCAGGCCAGAGTCAGCATTTCTCTTTGTGAGCGGCATGAACTACGCCGTCTTTAATTACTCCTTTGTCATTAGATCTACTTTCTCCTGTCTCGCTGAAGGTATAAATATACATATTTATATCCAGAGATTTAAGGCCGGATTGCAATGACTACGTTCTTAATTTGCGAAATAATTTCTTGTCAACCTCACGCACCGCTATATCAATCACCTAACAATCGACAAATGCTTGAGTGCAAAAAACGTGTCCCGTTTTCCCAATTCATCATTGTATGAATGCTTGTGAGTCTGCCAAAGTTAAGTCTCTGAAGACTTATCTTGCCGTTCTTTCACTTTGCTTCCAGTAATAAGTATTTAAAGTCAGATGCGGGAATCAGAGTCGCTGCGACAGATGGTTGTGAAAGCAGGAAGAAGAAGAAGCATCAATTCAATCAACTTGGCTAGCCCTGCGCTAATTGTTTTAATGAGGCCATATATTAACCAACCGTGTGTTGTGAAATCATTTATAAAAAATGAAATGAACTAATGTCGCATTTCAAACTGTCATGGCTAAACTCAAAAAAGTTTTATATAGACATGTACTTCTTCCATACAACTGATGCGATTAGTTTAGAATAAAACATTTTTGGAACACTAAATTCTAAATGTATTTACTTGCAATTAGCATACTAAAACTGCTTCTGTTATAGTTATAACAGTTCTTTTAACGGTGATTTTGTACTATTGCGAGAAATTAAATTTTAATATCATTTAAGTGAAGCAAGAAGATCACTAAAGATCGTGTTTGAAAACTGACTTCACGCGTTTGATGATGCAGCGTGATGTAATTACATTTACGTTCTCAAAAACACATTTGTTCTCACAAGAAAATTGAGTGCCCGTTGCGCAACAGACTAGACGCATACAGCCATTACAGCCTCACGCAATAGACAACCGTGTTGAATAAGTCGTAAGAAGACTTTACGGAACTTAGAGAGGCCCAACGTCTTTTCTTATATGTATGTGAATTAATCTATTACATCCCAAGTTCTGTAAGCACAATATTTTTTGGTAAAACAGCCCAAATGGCTTTTACAAATTATGGAATTTTTTCCACCAATTTCTGCTCTTGACAGACCGAGGGCTTTTAATCATGTAAATTAAAGGGAAAAGGCTCTTATGTATGGGTACATACATTCAAACACACATTTCGCTCGTGCACTTAAAAAAATTTCCACAGTAAAACGACATGTTATCGAGCAATATTCGGGGCGCTAAGAATGGCAATAACATGAGATCTTTAATGGTCTAGGAAAATGGAAATAGCTTTTGTGATACGCGAAGCAGTTTTTGAAGTGAAATAGAAGCAAATAAACGACGTCTTTCTGCAACCGAATAAAATAAAATAAGGAAAGATTCCTTTAATTTCTCCACACTTTCTTGAGTCAGCATATTTTTTCCTGCTTTTCTATTAATTTTTTCATCGAGATGTCCTTTTTCTTAAGTGGAGCTCCTATTCACTGGATGAACTACGTAATAGTACTAGGGATAGTACTTACACTATCTATGTACATGTGGTTCTCCTAGAAGCAGGGTACTTCTTCGGGATAGCGCTGGAACTCATTATATTTGCAAATGACAATTTGGGATAGTTTTTGGGGGGATTTTTGTCATTCATCCCTACATTCTTTGTTGTGCACATTTCCATCTTCCTCCGTTCAATATTTTTTGCCCCATTTATAGAGCCACAGTTTTATTAAGAAGCCTTGGTAATCATTACAGGTCTTTGCAAAAGAATCTTTTCTTTAAAAAAGTAAGAATCATTCAGGCGGACATTTTTTGTAAATTTTCAAGAAAGGCTATGTAAAGCTGTTCTATTAAACGTTCCTCTCTGAGTCAGCAAGAAATTCCATTCCCTATTTTTTGCATTGCTCTCCACTTTTTATACTCATCGAGTCTCCAGACAAATTAAAGATACAGAAAGAAATGTTTTAAGTAGGCATGCATTATAACATTAAAAGGCTGTGCTGGAAATATAAAAGGCTTTTGATTCCTTTCTCCCCTTTTATTATATAACCACTTACCATAATATAGCGCACGGGGCTTTTCCTATCCTTCTGTGGCTGTCTATCTTGCCATTATATTATGTGCATTTTATATATTTGGGGAAGCTTAACTCTGTCAAAGGAGATACATTTTAGATGGTTGAGTGGAGATCTGAGAGAGAAATGTAAAGTGAACATTATTGATATTCGGGAGTCGTCATCTGAAAGCCGGGGAAATCTAACTGAAAAAGAATGTTTCCATGCATTATTATGGGCGTTTTGCGTGTCGTCATCTCGCTCTGAACGCGGCATAAGCACATTCCTTCCACTTATTATTGTCGCAAAGTTTTCCTATAGGCACTCTTGCAAGAGGAAGGTATGTACAAGATTTATACTAGAAATAATGTCACAGCGCGCTATGATGAGGGCCAAATTTACACTTTTCATTCAGGCATCGTGAGGAAAAGCAGATGAGAAGCAGGAAAGGAGAAAAGTAAAGGATATAAAGTAAATACCAAAAGACACGACAGGGAAGAGAAAAGAAGCAAAAATGCCAATTCAAGGAATTGGGAAAATTCGGAAAACGTGAAGTGAAAGCTGTTGTGCAAGTGGGTATCTATATTATATTATTTTATTTTATATGCATGCATGCACCTCACACGCAAGTCGAAGGGTTTCCACAGACTTATGCCGCGACAAGTTGAGGCAGTGATGCCATCATCATATCCTCGCGTATCTGTTTGCACTTTTTTTTCTTGGACGGAGACGATGTCTCTTTATAGGAAACAAAGCTGAAGAATGGGATATCGCGAAGAAGAAGAGCTTTTCCAATCCCTTCTTAAAAACGGTGTTGATGACTGCTATTCTTTCGGTCGTTCTCCATCCAGACATATGTATCTGTTAGGTAGAGGAGTGGGCTCTATGTACCAATGCGAGCTTGCAGTACTATTGCCACATTACGGTGGCTGACTGATAGTGAGCGATTTTGACAGCGCTGCTGATTTTTTCGGCGTATCAAACGTAAGGATGAAGGGAGGATGTATGAAGAAGCCAAGTGAGAGAATTGTGATATGTCGCTCCCGATCTATCAAGATTACCAGAGGAAGCACCACCACCAGATTTGTACGTTTCCATATTGCACCAAGAACATGTTATATGTATAATATGCCCAACACTACTTTTGCGTAAATAAACGTAAGTAGACAATTCGAAGACTCATAAGGTTGTGATAACCGAGACACACGCAACACACATATATTTCCCGGTGAAAGCATTGTTATCTATTGTCAGTTACCATCAGATATTCTTTTCAAATTCTTTGGCACAATTCTTTAGCGGGGCATTTATTTGTTAGAACAATGAAAACACTGAAATCAAACTTTTATACAACATGTTCCTCTATCCAAACAAAAGCCCAGCCTTTCTAAATGTCTTCCCACTCACTCATGCCTTTCTATTACGACAGGTTTCATTGCTATCGTTTGTCTATTAAATGCAGCCACCATTTTTCAATTTAATCTACTATTTTCTCATTTGTACAAGGAGACCCCTTAATAAGAAATAGAAACTTATTACCTGCATACATACAGACTAACTACTCCTTATATTCTTCAAATTACTTTAATTATTGAGGTCACCTGTCATATGTTCCAGTTTCAGCGAATATAGTATGAGTTAAAACGGAAATAAAAAATGTCATGTGCATTATTCAAAGATGACTCTGCGCAATGGAAAAGCATGGAAACATTTCCTTATGGATTTTTTAATGCCTTGTTCAGCTGCTGAGGTACTATAACTTTCAAGTCTAAACATTCTCCATATAATATCTCCTGTATGAACGAAACCTGCTTCATAAAGACTTATGTAAACCATTGAGTAAACTTTGTAATAAAGGTGCTCCTTTGACAGGACAATACTTATAAAATACTATACCGTAATAATCTTAAACGTAAGTCAAAGTGAAACAAACCAAATCGGATGAAATGGAGGGAATTGTAAATAGATCAAGCAACCAAACCTCTTCCAGTCGTTGTTGTTATTAAGGCAGGCATGAATCAAGTGCTCTAAGTGTTGCACGGGGCTCGTCCCGCTCCCGCTACTCGTTCCTATTTAGTTTTAGGAAATTCATTCATTCCTTATGGATAATTTGTCTTCTTCGTTGTATCTGACCCTGTGCAGAGGTATAAATTTTAAAATCAATTTGTTTTCTGTCTTTCCGTGATTAAGATGAGCCTTTTCTTTGACAGGACAATACTTATAAAATACTATACCGTAATAATCTTAAACGTAAGTCAAAGTGAAACAAACCAAATCGGATGAAATGGAGGGAATTGTAAACAAGGAAAATAGATCAAGCAACCAAACCTCTTCCAGTCGTTGTTGTTCAGGCAGGCATGAATCAAGTGCTCTAAGTGTTGCACGGGGCTCGTCCCGCTACTCGTTCCTAGTTTTAGGAAATTCATTCATTCCTTATGGATAATTTGTTTTCTTCGTTGTATCTGACCCTGTGCAGAGGTATAAATTTTAAAATCAATTTGTTTTCTGTCTTTCCGTGATTAAGATGAGCCTTTACATTCTCATCATCTAGATAATATGGAATATAATTCTAGTAGGATATTTCTACTTTCGGAATTGGAATCCTCGCAAGCTCTGTTGTAATGAGAATCTCTGCTGATAACGCGAGGTAGCAAGGTCATCCCATCTTCCAAATGCATTTGACTGCTCCAGAATATTATACTGTGTCAGCGAGAAAAAACATGGTTAGCCGAAGCGAAAAGTGAGTGCCTAAGAGAAAGGAAAAATTAATCACTCACTTTACGTGAAATTGCTTTCAGGCTATTTACATTTTCTAACAATATAAAAACTACATTATTTATTCATACTTTCCCTTAGAAAATTTATTCTTGTAGAACTTTTGCATTAGACCCTTAGGTTTGCTTTCTTAGATTTCCCAGGTTATGTGTGAAGCGGTATGTATATTATGCCCTACTTCGTGAAACTACAAACAAGGAGGAATGATCCTGGTTCCTCGTTATGGCAAATATTCATCTTACAAATCAGCAACGCTTGCTGACAAGAAGGAGGAACCGCTATCCTTTTATGTCTTTCGTCTGCTTGTGTGCCTGTGCCAAAGAGTAAGCAATGAGAGAAAAGTAGCTCGGGTGAATAATGGCAATTTGGATACTTGAATGAATAGCTCAGACCGTCTCGTAAATAGGAAAGAAAGTATTTGCATAAAATACGATGCCATGTTTTTGGCTTTTGTTGCAAGTTTCAATAGTTGCCAGTAATTCTTCTGAAATTGAAGCGAGGATGTTGGATAACTTATCATCATAAGTCACTTGACTAGGTTTTTTGTTTCTGGCAATAAAAAGTAAACAAGGCATAAAATCATCGTTTACTAGAATTAATGTTTCATTGACCCTTGCTGTAATGTTAACTTAACCCCATAGAACTACACAAGCAAAACATGGTTTTCCGTGCTCCTTTGAGTGCAATATAATATGGAATTCACTACTCCCGGCCGAAGATGTGGTGGTAGATTTAGCTTCGCCCGGACATTTTGTATTTTATTGCATGATTGATAATCCTTATATACACGTAGGTACTCATTATGGGAGTAGGAAAGCTACAATAGGAAAGAGTTCAGTCATTTCTTCCAACATTTAAAACTTGGATATATATAAATATATTGTAGAGTAAACTAAACCGGAAAGTTTTTGAAAAAGAGGATTAATCGTTTCCTGTTACATACATTTTATCACGATCCAAACCCTTCTTTAAATACGAAGATAATAAAGAATTGGTGGCACAGAGATATTTTTTTGGAAACCACTGGTAAAGCAAGGACACCCGTTTTAAGTACGAGGATCAATGTTACGCAACGTCGTTCTACAGATTTGTATTCAAGTAACATTTGGGTCGAGTTGGAGTGAGTAGGGATGCTTCTAACTATTTGAATCCGAGAGGGCATTTTTATCGTGTGTTAAGAGTGTGAAGTCAAGTGGAAGCATTCAGAAGGATATGAAAAGTCTGAAAGGAACGGAAAGCTTTCACTTGGTCTACCTGTGTGAAGTCTACATATACAGAAGGCAGTTTTTTTACATCTGACGAGGTTCTAAATGCAACAACAATTGCCACTTTTTGTATTTAAGTAGAATCATAGTATGTAATCGTAGTAATAGTCCGTTTTCTTACTTGCTAAACTACAAAATCAAACAGAAGCCGTTTCATAAAAATTCAAAATTCCCTGTTATTTTACGTAGGTATAGTCCCATGCAATATGAAGTAATGCCACAAGATGAAGATTAAGATGTCCATAAGAAAATGTCTTAAAGTTAGTTCGGAATGAGCTTATTGTCTCGTCCTGAACAAAACGTCTTTACTCCAGGAAGCATCGAATCCATGTAAAGGAGCATATCTCCATCCCGATCCTAAATTTCATCAATTTTCAGGAAAAGTACTCACCGATTTCGGCTGGGGTTTGCATGAATAAAGTTTGATGCGCTTATGGATAAAGGCCACGTACTTGCAGCATGGATGTTTTCAGTTCAAAGAAGATACCACAAACCAGCCGTACCTTTTTAAAACCCCATTCTAACATATTCCAAAATCTTATCAGATAACGGATTCAACCATATTAAAAGTTATACAGAAAGTTGCTCTGGCAGTTCACCTAAACTTTTGCTCACAAAAGATCTTACATGCAATTTATAATAAACCTAGCAACACTAACTACAGGCAGCATTAAATGCTGCCAGACAGGCTACATCAAACACTTATATCTCATCAAGAACACCACACTGTGTGGTCCACACATCACAAGACAAGGAACCTATTGGCAAAAATGCAGACTGGAAATACACATTCATTTTCTAATTATTGTTAGGAAACTTAAACTCGTTAATGCAACAAATTTCTGCAAATTTCATAATGCATGCATCCATTTGACAAGCTACGGTGATGAGGAACGAAAACCTAGTCTCAAAACTCCCTTTCGATTCCGAGTTGTAGCATTGAAACTCTTAAGTTTGCTGTTGTGCTTAATTTTGTTTTTGCTTGATTTCTACAGACATCATCTGGAAACCCAGCCTCCGATCGAATCTTCAGAATTTTCTTATTTACACCAT
>JAHZNF010003953.1:0-19327 GCA_027744215.1 Troglopedetes dispersus | reverse complement strand
CTCACCACACATATTTTTCTACAAAAGTAACATTTTTATTTCGCTTTCTTATTGTCTACAACACCGCTTTGTGGGATACAAGACAAATTTGAAACGGGCACTGAGATTCTGCTTTCACCAGGCTGTTGTCCGAGTCCGGCAATGCCTTCTCGGCTTGCATGAAAGCAGTACTGGACAGATAGCGACTGTAGAGCAGCAACAAAATTTTCATTGACCAGCAGCGGACCACTTCCAGGATGGCGATGGACAACAGTAGTAGTTTTGGTACAGTTCATGCAACACAATAAGTTACTTGTTCCAACAAGTCCAACGACCCATCGTCCACTGCTCGCATCAGACTCGCTTACACTAACATGGGTACTGGAAACAGTGTAGCTATTATTATGACTGCTCTTGGTATTCAACTCACTTTCACCAGACGTCGACGACGGTGCACACCACCACCACCACCAGGAATAACAACAGAAAGTCGCCAGTTGAGATTCATCAATAAGTAGATTGCAAGGACGACGATGGTCGTATTGTTGTTGCCGCTGTTCACAATGGTGATGATAATGATAACTAGTGCTAGCGCTACTACTGGTCCAACGATTGTACCTCGAATGCGAAAAAATACTCATCTTTTCTTCTCACAACGCTCATACTAGAGAAAGAGGACGGGCTTTAACAACTCAAGGCCCTTAATTTACAGATGAATGTAAAACGAGTCATTGTTTTTGCTCCTGTCTCACCATTCTTCTCATTACAACACTAATTTGATCTTGACCTCATATGAAAAAATATTTTTACGAGCAGGACATGGCATGGCATGCTGCTTGATCACAAATTTAAAGACTTGTGTCCCGAAGTCTTATCTACCCGTCCACAACACTTTAAAAATACATGTATAGACCATGCATTTTCGCGTTTCGGGATTGACGGTTGCTCTTCCAATAATATATTATGCTACAGCTCAATAAACAGGCTTACTACAAGACAAGAAGGTTTCATTTTGGTCGTGCTCATTTAAACACATCCCAGCAATCATGATGATCCTGTATTTCCCATGATGTCCTGGATAGTCCCATTTTCAGACAGCGGTCGACTGGATTATTCACGGGCAACCATTACACAACCCATTCAAAATTGTCTTGAGTTTTTTTTTTCAGAAGTAAAATTGTGCCACTTGCTACTGTACATTTGGAGAAATTGTCATTCTAAGTGAAAGTACTACGTCAACATATTTCACCTGTGTTTGAGACCCAACGTGTAATACAAATCCAGTCTACGTGTATCGAGGACCGAGGTACCAGTACACCACATTTCATGTATTCTGTGCTTTTACAAATTAATTCCGAGTTCGTGTTAGGCCGTATCTCCATATTTTATGTGGTCAGGTAATAAGAATTGTTGAAATACATACTTTCTACAAAAGACTCCCGGTCATCACTATTTCACTACAGCAAAAAATGTTTACTACGAATAAAAGATTCTCTCTTGTGTTGATTACATTATTCATGAATTCAATTTAAATAAATATGAGTAAATGGATGTTTATCAGGTCAGAGGAATCTTTGAACACAACATGCAGGAGAAGAAAAGTGCGTGACTGAAACTATGGTATACAAAGGCTACATCTCCCGAACTTTCGATGCATTCCATTTATGGTTATTGTTTTTATGCATGTCGTGCGTACTTACTGAAACCAATATTGTCAGACCTCAAGTTGAGTTTGTTTTTCTTGGTTTATCAATAACTCAAAATCTAAATACACATGTTTTTTCCGGAATACGATCCATCACCACAAACTGTTTTAAATGAAATCCTTTCCGGTAAAATATAAAAACAATTGTCAGGGGTGGTTACATCATCCTTTCAGCAGTGATATTAGCATATAAAATTTGTAGCAAATAATGCTTCTTTCCTTCGCTGCTTGAAGAAGACCGGTTGACAAGTCAAAATTTTCATTGTCTTTGCGCACCGACAGAACAGAACGCTCAATTTGTTTGTTTTACTGCATGTTACCTCTCTCTCGAAACAGAGAAAAACAAGCCGCTGCTGAAACAATAATAGTCGGATGGCTGCTATTAATATGATTATTAGGGGAATATTAAAAAAAATTGCTTGTCGTATGTATTACGTGGTTCACTGCACTTTTTTTCTACTACACATTCACCCTCTCATAAGAAAGAAAACTAGTTACACAAGCACACACTTTCACTACACACCACCGGCGGCAGTTGAGGAACACTCGTTCCCAGACAAAAATGCTAGCAGAGAATGGAAACCGAAATAAAAATGTTACTTTTGTAGAAAAATATGTGTGGTGAGTGTGGAATTATTTGCATTTTTCTGCATCCACCGACGATTCTATATTACACTTATTATTACGAGTAACAGTGTACCTTTTTAAGCACATTTGGAGCAACCAATCACTATGAAAGGAAGTCTCTCCTCTCTTTATACTTTGCTGACTTTTTAAGATCGCGATGCATTGTAGCAGCAAAAAAAGTAACTTTATTTATGTTGACTTATATATATGTATGTTTTCGCTTTGTCCCGGGTATTTACTATTTTTCCCTTGTATACTATACCGTATATTCTAATATTATTATTATGGTCGTCGACTGGACTTACTACCGCTGGACTCTTCCGATTTTAATACTCATATTCATTCACTACTTTTAGTTTACCTCTACAACACAGTTCACTAACACAAAAGTATAACTGACTACCGCGTACATTCGTGCTAGTGTTATATTCTTTTTTTTTCTTCTTTTTTTAGCTTACTCACTCAAACGAGTTGAGGTCGGAGCAACTGCGACTACTATTTAGAATTAATACTTGGTGCATAATATTATATGCCCTGGGTAAAAACATGCCGGACCCCTCTTTTTCCAGTGTGGTGTCCTGGTGGAATCCATTGTATATTATTGTAGCAGTGGTTGTTGTAAGTGGTCTGAAAGTGAGTGACTGAACCGAGAGCTGAGCAAGTAAGTGCTGCTGCACGCTTCCTCTCTCTGTCCGTTTCTTCACTACAGTGATATATTAGGAAACCATAAGGTTTATACAACTAGAAAGAGGAGAGAGCGAAAGAGGGACTGCAATACTGGAGGTAATGCTTTCACATCACATGATGCTGTCTGACTGGAGATAGCTGTCTGCACATTTTGAAACGCTTTTGTTATATATTGAAACGTTTTTCATCTCTCCGATAAAAATATAAAAAATATGTGCCTTACTACATACATATATACAAAGGAGTATAATAGTTCAGATGGAGTAATAGTAATATACTAATTCGATGCACAAAGCGCGGACCTAAAACTTTTTACCATAATAAGCATGGAGCATATAAGCAGAAAATGTTACAAGAGAATCTATTTCACTTGCTCCTTTTCGTATTTAGGAAATCTGCAGTCTGCACACAAAGACACACTCCTCTTCTCTTTGTTAACAGATATACGTGCGGCATTATTCTTAAAAAGCATGGGTACATATGCCCACTTACTTTTTTGCTGAAATTTTCCATGTAATCTCGCAGAAGGGAAAAGTCCTTTCCCACTCGTTTTCATTTATCCACACAACCAGCCTCCTCATACATATAAGGCTACCACATTGTATAAGTTTTGTACTGAATTATATCCTTTCTTCCACTCTGAAATACGTGTATAACATGTTTGGCAAAGCATTATTTTCCATATCCTGTATTCCAAGCAAGCAGCAGCATCAGTTGAGTTAACCGAGCACAAGGGGGAAAGCTTAAAAGAACGATGTCTAAGCACGAGAAAGCGTCAGCCTTTTTTTATATGAGCATACATTGTGCGGCGAATATTATGTGTGTATCTTATATGATGGGAAATTATGAATATACGTTTACAACTATCAGACCATAGTTGAGAAGAGAAATGAGCAGCAGCAGTGGAATAAAGCATAGCTGAAGTTGTGTAGTGTCAGCAACCAGCAGCAACCTCGGCAGCATCATGAAACACCACACACCGGCAGTGCAGAACTTTTACTTAAAGGATGGGGGATACGAACGAGGAAAGTAAAGTAAGAAGGACTCTAAATGTGAAAGGAAAGTCTGTAGAGAGAGAGAGAAGAGAGGAGAGAGAGAGAGAGAGAGCGGCAAGCAACCCATCTCATGTGGAGAGTTATGGAACAGGTCCAGAAAAAGGGAATCAAGAAAGTGTTAAAATAATGTTATATTACGCGAGTACTCAATATAAAAGAAGAAGAGAGATAAGTTACATGCATATGATGATCATCATGATGACGATGCATGCATACTTAATGCTAGCACAATGTGTAGGTATGTGTGTTTGCGTAGCATTTTTATAAAAAAATGTTGATAGTTTGTAAAATAATCTACACACGCTAATGTAAATACTAACGTGTTATAGCTTCGTCCAATTTTTCTGATATGATGATAGCGTAGAGCCAGTACCAGCACAACCTCCCCCCAGTTTGGAACTTTACGATGTGTACAAAACTTCCTTCAAGATATGTGGGAGTCGTCGTTGTTATTGAGAAAACGGACCTCGGTGTTTGGGGTTTTGGCTTGGTTTGGTTTGGTTTTTGATGGAAAGATGATTCAGCAGCATGGTGGTTCCTCCATAACAAAAGTTTGGTTTTCGCTGTTCCAAAAATTGTATGCACGTAGGTATATTTTACTGGAGAAGCATCAGTCCATTCAAACTGTCGTGGTTGAAGGCTTCTTGCACAACGGAAACTAGTAGTGAGCTATCACACAATGCCACTTGGTCTCTTTCTATTCTACACATTTTGCATTTACACAGATACGGCCGCTGCTGTTGCTGGAATGAATGGAAATTCCTTTCCCCCTTGCTTATCTCCATCTTCTTATTTCTTTTGTTGTGAGCACATAAAGTTTTATTGCGTCCTTTTTCCTTCTTTCTCAACATATTTTTAACTGATGGAAGTACCAAGAATAATGATGGCTCACTACAATATTAATGTTGCGATGTTTATCCATTCCATCACGTCCTCTTCCGCAGGCTACACAATCCTCCTATTCTTCACCAAGAAGTACTGCGGAAAGTCGTTAATCCATGAATGATACTTCTCCAGAAAGTGAGTATTATATATGCATGCGAAACCACTTCCACTGATTCCATTATGAACCTATGTATTTTCACAAATTAAAAAACTCAAAGAGCTCGGTGTTGTCAGCAACCAAGCTGTAATAAAAATGAAAAAACATGTTAAAAACTAAACTTTCTTGTTTGACCCTATGATGCTTTTAGCTTGTAGATGAAGTGATTCATCAAATTGTGCAAAGTTTCATGTAAGTAAAAAAAATATCCCGCAACCTTTTTTTGTGTATGCATACATGCACACGACATATTTTGGTACGGTTCGGATTTATTACTTTTGAGTGGGCAAATGAAACTCATTCAACACACAATGTGTTCACAAAATCCCTCCGATATACATAAACATTTACGCTTTTGTTCCTTCTCTCCTGATTTTTCCCAGCGAACAAAATGGACCGGTATAAAGTTCGTGCTAAAGAGGTTCAATGCTCAATAAATGTGCAGATGATAATAATAAAAATACATAATCATAACAGGGGAAAAAATGTGTTCGCATTCCCTCAAGGATTCAGAAGTTCAAGGTATATTCTCTTTGTACCTGATCCGATCGGGTCCCTCGTCGGTGCACAAGCAAAACGGTTTATGCAGAAGCTTTATTCTGTCTGCATGCGTACGCTCGCTCTCTAGTTTTACTCAAATTTCGGGATAGGGATCACCACCAAAGGTTTTTTGCTTGAATGTACATGCATACAAAAAGATCCAGTTAGCTAGTGAGTACCTTATTCGGAAACTTGGACATGTGGACTTGTTCGTCCGTTGCGTATATAATATAACATAACTTGGGAATTTGAGTTCTTTTCCTGGGAATAAATATGATGACGAGGAGCCGGTATAGGTGCCTTTGTCAGTATGAATGAGTGTACGTGTTTGCATATGGGTGCACGATTATCAATGCTCCCTCCGGAAAGTCTGGCTGACTGTCCTGTAATTCCATGTCTGCAAACTATGCATACCCGTAAATGTATAATCCTACTGTATTATAGGAGACAAAGATTACATCAAATTTGTTCACAGTACCATTTTATTTTGAAAAAAAAGAGCTGTGATATAAGGGGTTACTACACATCTTCAATAAAGGGTACACATACTACTCCTCATGTACATAATATATAGTTTTGTATTTATATTTAATATAATCCTCATATAACAATATAATTTGTATTAAAAAGAGACAGGAGGGAGACTCCGAGTGTGAAACGACCCGAATCCCACCGACCAGACAAGGTTCTCGATCGATGATGGGAATGCTTGCTTGCATTCAAATTTCCCTTGCTCATGTATTTTCAAGAGGGAATTACCCACACGAGGGCTTACTCTCCTCTCACATTTTATTTTGTTATACGTATATTATACTTACATGTTTGCACCAATCTTGCTTGCCACAATCTTGCCGGTAAAAGCGGAGATACTTGTGTCTGTGCACATATATAAGTCGGACCTCTTAAACATATTCTATACTCAACAAATATAGAGGCAAGGTTGAGTGCAAAGAAAGTTTATGGGGCCAGAGAAGAACCCCGCGCTGTAATAATACCCATTTGCTGCAACTTTACGTTCATCTTCTGTGGAAAGTGAGTGCTGTTTCTGTAAGACATAAAATGCATGGTAGGTTTTGTGATGTTGAAGTTGGGAATTGGGAACCTCGCTCACAAACACATTGCCTCTGTTTGGGTGTTTGGAACAATTATTGTATTTGATGCACTTCAGATTTTGTGACTCGATCCAAGGGAGAAAGAGGGAGAGAGAGAGAAGTGAATGAATTGGTTTCTCAAAGTATACTTTATTTTACTGTATCAGTTACTCACTCCCTTTAACTTTCAAATCACAAATATACCCTTGCTTCAGGGTAGGTAGTAGGATCATCTCTTTCCCCCTTCTTTATTGTGGGAGGTATATATAAAAAGAGGAAAAGCGATGAAAAGAAGATTTTTTGAATCAAATTTTATGTCCCAATATTTCACGCAACCCCACACAAAACAAGTGATGCTCAATATTCTTGTCTCGAGTGCACTCTACAGGCATGTACATGTAACAAAAGTTGTACATTATGCAACAATATAGAGAAAGTAAGGCTGCTGGGTTAATGCTCTACTCCTATCTTTAACAACATTTGATCGTATGCATTTTTTGGCTTTTAAGAGGAACATTTGATCGTTTGTGTGTTTATTGCTGGAAGTTGTGATCTGGTTTTATACGATGGTGGCGGTATATAAAACACCCAGGATGTCTGCTACTGTTGAGCAAAGCAAAAAGTTACAGGGAGAAAATTGATGAATCATTGGTGGAATATGCAGACTTGAATATATAAACCGATGGATTAATCGCCCCTTTCTTTTTCAATAACTTGTGGTAAGACAAGACCGAAAGGAATAATATACCATTGAACATCTTTATATTCATCCTGCTTGACGCATACATATAAGTCAATTTAAATCTTTTCGCTGCTAATTTACAAAGTAGGTACTTTATGTTACTTTTTAATTTTGAACCAACACAGTCTCACACATTTAGGATGAGGTGGTAGTAATCTAATGGGGCAATGGTTCAGATTTATCTTGTTTAGATTACATGCACTCATGGTCAAGCATACTAATTTGGCAAGGGTATATGGGGCACTTTGTCTTCATTTGGAGAGAGCTTCGATGCTCTCATGAGCCATGTGCGGCACACAAGATTTTTTGTTAACAAATTACAGCGGGACAATGGACAAAAACAGAAAAGATAGTTGTTTGGGTGAACCTGAAAACAACAATGTCATAATAATCTTGAAATTTTTACCTTTACATTACAGGCTACCACATATTATCTTATTACATCATTAGATTCGGCATTAGATTGCGTGCATCGTTGTGCGTAGTGAGTGAGCAACTCTAACATTATGTTTTTGGGTTCAAGAAAAAGAAAATATTGTATTTCATTTATCAAGAGCATATATACATAATAAAACCAAAAACATCATACAACAATGCAAAAGCACGAACTCGGCATTAATACAATATATACTCTGAAGTCATTCTAACTCAAACCGAAATGTCCAATAGTTGCTGAATAGCTATTAGGTATGTTGTACAATTGCTCATTATCTAAGAAAAGGGATAACAATACGTTTGAATATAATTTTTAATTGTTGTATGTTTTGTAGTTATTATTACGTTGGTACATACGGCTAAAAAGAGTGAACGTCTGAATGTAATAATATTGCTTAGTGTGAATTCCGACGGTTTGCTTAATACGGAAGATAAAAATATTTGTATCTGTTCAAACGAATTGAAACACACAAATTTTTTATTCATGCATGTGGTTTTAACTGGTGCCAAAGAGTATGAGTTGCAAACAATGTTACCTCAATTTGTCCTTTGGATGATCCGTATTTCATTTGAGAAATTTCGCTGAGAACTCCTTTCTCCTGTCGATATATGCAAATCGAAGATTGTAGTGTAAATTACTCCAGGTTGAAGATATGAAAATTAGCTTATATTATTGTACCTGCTGCATTATGTCTTCAGAGAATTTGCTCAATGCTGCAAACCTTGTATATTGAATAAATGAAATTAAACAAACAATTTGAACTAAGGAAGCAGAAATGCTTCCAGCTGCCAGCTGCATCATCATCATCCAAACGATGATCGTTACGGAGAAAAGGAAAAAGAGGATAAACAACTGGGCCACCCCTGCCACTTCTCGCAATATTTTTAATTGGCAACGCACATGGTATATCAGATCGAATAAGCTCTTCAGTCTATGCTTCCCATCTGCAAAGTTATGCTTGGATTCCGATATCGCTGATCGAATCTGAACGTTTTATTTTAGAATTATTCTAATGAACTTTTGATGAAATAAGCGTTAAAACTGCAAAGTGAAAATATTTTTATAAAGAGTGATTGATGCTCATTATGAATTTACCTCGTAAAATGCACGCGCTACCGTATGCATCGATAGTGCAATTTTGAATTGCTCAAATGTAGAGTTCAGCACACTGGCACCTCCAAACGCCATGAAGAAGTAAGACTGTTCCGTCTCCATCCATGTACAGGTTCCGGTAAGATTCAGAAGGCAAATTCGATAAATGTAGAACGCGCTGAAAAATAATAATAGAAATAATCCCATGGTATATGAAAATAACAATAAAGATACTCTCTGGATAAACTCAAAATTAGCGCTGCGTCCCGGAAATGTAATAGGAAACTGAAACACAAAGTGTTCCCAGCCATTCAAAAAGGTGGAAAGTTTTGAAGTCGTCATTAAGCTAGTAACAGCACCCGCACCACAGGCAAGGAAGTATGTCCCAAGAAATGCTGTCATTAGCCCATTTCCGTAGGTATCGTTGCGACTTGAATTTCTGCAACATGGCGATCACTCGTCATTAAATAGCAAAGGCATTAAAAATTTCCAATAATATTAATCAGATTAACTTACGTTGGTGTGCCTGGAACTGTGCCAGCTTTGTAACTACCTTGAAGTAAGCGAAAAACTATAACGAGAAATCCACCAATGTAAACTAACTGCCCTACCACAGAATATGCTGTTAACCATGATAGTCGGGGATGGGCAAATCTGCGAAATTCTATTCCAGAATTCTTATAGGCCACCTTGTTAAATTGCAATGGGTTATTTCCGAAGGCTCTTAGAAAAATTAATGACCGCAAAAACGATTTCGACAAGATTTGTAATTGCTTAGCTGCCTCAATATTTATTTGGTGCTTCTGATGCTGAGAATCTTCTCCTCTGGCACTTTGCATTGAGCCGATTTCAAATTTTCGGAGAAGTTTAATATAGATTTCATTTTGTGAATTCATGTTGGTTGACAACATTTTTACCAACAGAATTTGCAAGTGGCCCTCTAAGTACAAGTTCAAACTTGACAGAAAACGACAGGCAACGTGTACACCACAAACGGCGAATTAGATTGATGAAAATTGAATATTCATGTGGGATGGAGCAATAATGAGTTTGCACATTACAGTAGACTCGGGTTAGTTTGTATATCAATGTACACAATTGTTGTAATGCGACTTTGAACATCAACCGTGAAAGGTGTCATTTTCAAAAATAGGTTGGCTTTATTCCGAAAGGCAAAAATGCTATTTACGTACTGGGCAGTGTGACCAGCAGGTGAACGTTTTTTTAAAAGATATTTGATTAATGTAATAACTGTCCAAATCCAAGTAATTTGTAACACATCGATCAAGTGATTATGTCTTGAAATTGTATGAGCACCATCAAGTATGTGACCACCCCTCCAATCATCTAAGTGTGTGTATTTACAAAACATTCGTAATAAGCGCAACGAAGCGTGAATGCCTTGGCCTTATTATACCGGCTGAACACACGGCATCAGCAAATGTTTGATATTATTACGCTAATTTACAATGCTTACTGCTTCTATATAATACTATTTGAAAGCAACGTAATCTCAATACTGTTATTTTTACTTTTACATATTAATTTCACCAGCACGGAATATAACATGGATCACAGTAAATTATTCTTAAGAATTTTTTTTGTCATCTACTTAAATAGAGAAAACGTGTTACGTGTACTGCATATAAACTGTTTTGTGACATACCCAAAGAGTGAGCCGGCCATCCAGAGTCACCACATTACATGATGTAAATTGAATAGGTTTGCACGACATGTAAGAAGCTAAAAGCAATCTCTGTTAACAATCAGAAATCCGAATTAGATGAAATGATGAGAATTCAGTGACCAAACATTGTTCAGGGAGGACAGTGGTCAGTTGGTGACACTTTTCATTGAGTCAATTATCTTCATGTTCGTTATACCATACAAATAAGCATTAGTGTACGATAAATGCATTAATAAAATTAAGATTTTTCCAATTTGAAAGAAAAATATACTTAATGTATTTTCACAATTTACGTATTTGAAAAGTTGGTGAGGATAATTGTGACCACCATCCCCCGGATGTTTAGCCCCTGTGAGAATTCATACCTCGCATTCTGTGGATAACTTGTTGCAAGGATCCGTCTTGAATTTCATCACAAGAAACAAAATATTTTTTTCCTAATGTATGAATCATAACCACATTTTTAATTTAGGTACTGACGTCAAGTTTTCTAGTGACATTTATTTTAGTTGTGCTAAGCTAGAATCTCCACACTAACATCACCAACATAAACTTACGACTTTAATTATCCGTTTAACAGCTAACGTTTTCAGGTGGATCCTCACAAAATGCGTCGAGCAAAACAGAATGCCTCCTTGTACAATAACTGAAGTGTATGAGGCGGGAATAATTACCATGAATATAAGAAGAATCCAAGTTCCGAAGTTCATTATCAGAGTGCAAAGTTCTTCGGGACCTTGAATCTCATTAACAATTTTCGCTTGTAATTTAATTAACTGGCCCACTTTCACCCAACCCTGGATATTCTGCTTATGCACTGCGAATTTTTCACAGTGATTTTTTATTTCTTCTTCAACCTAAATAGGTAGTTATAGGTACTCATAAAATAACTTTACAACATATAATCAAAATGAACGGTATGAGAGCTCAGATAGCTACATATGTGTGCAATTAGTAGTACTGTTATGTTACCTGTAGGAGCATATTTTCAATAACAGAGAATAAGGAGATGCTTAATGCATGAAGAAAATAACTGGCCATTGATCCTATAATTATTCCCAGAAACGCGACCCAGGTATCGAAAATAACCTCGCTCACAGATCGACATGCCAGTGTAGTTGACATATTAAACAGAAATGGATGGAAAGTGTAAGTTACCAGCGCACAGTATATAGATGTTGCAACTGTCATGGAGCACAATACTCGAAACAGAGCCCTCTTAGAATTTCCAAAGTTTATATTTTTACCAAAGGTGACTTTAAACTCTTGGCTGAAAATTGAAACCTGATTAATAAAATATATGATATGATTTGATCGCCAGCTCATTAATGGAGGAGTAATGATAAGCCAAATGAAGAAGAGAGAAATAAATGAATGCATGATCCACTGCATGAATCCACTAAAGAAAAAAATAAATGAACGAAATGGATTAGGTACTACCATGTCGAATTAAAATTTTTGATATAGTATCCATTTTTAAAAGATGCAACTATCACTGTTACCTGCTAAAAATAGCACCAAAGACGTCGTTGCAATGTGTAACTAACAAACGTTGTGAAATTGTGTAGATCGATATGATCATGTAAAATAGATGCAAAAATCCAGAGTAGAAAACTGGAAACGACATTAGTTTGAGGGAGTATTGACACTTTTGTACAGCCGTATCTGGGTTACTTTCAAAAACTACAGGACAAAATCCAAGCAATCGTAGGATGACGAGAACGGGTTTGAAAGAATCACTGATGTCACTTTGCGCTAAGGAACTTACTTCTTTTTCTTTAAGATTCGGCGGAAGTTGGTTGAACGACTGACCCATGACTATAAATTTTTCGTAATTCTTGTAAAACATAAATACTTTACTGACGACGATCACAATATTAAAAGCAAGTAATATTAGTTTTCTCTCGACATATATAGTAAATGTTTTTACACACTTTGCCACCTTGAAAGTCAGGGATATGATAATGTTAATGATGCTATATGGAATAATGTGGATCAACATGTTGTGGTTGATGTGGATGCCACCCAACACATACATGAGTGGGAGCAGTAGTAATGCAATTAACTGTAATGCAATTTACCTTTTAGCACCTTTTCAGGTTTTATTAGTCACAGTTTAGATACATACAATTGTCATGTAAAGCTAGAAGATATAAATCCATCAATACATAATATTTCAGGAAACCTTTGTATTCCCTTGGACCCGTGACCATTCCATTCCCAAGTACGGTTTTATGTCGTTTTATGTCTATGAATTCTAAAAATTGTCAGATTTCGTTCACAACTTTATTTTTTAAAAAACGTAAGAAATTAGCTAGTGAATATACTACTACATACTTTCTAAAACATGAATGTCCCACCTTAAAATACATTGCTCTTGTACTTTAATAGAATCCTGAAGCTTATCTTAGCATACGAGTCGTACATACATACATATGTACAACGACGGCCGGCTTTTGTATCTTAGTTTATTCACCTAAGACACAAATATATGTTTCATGATTGCTAATAGGTAAATTATAATTGACATTGCCATTATGTGTGATAATGTTTGCACTTTTCTCACAAAACGTTAAAGATTTTCTGAAGGACACTTTTGTACAATTGGTGATTTTCTTCACGATACCGAGAATAAACTTTTAAACATCTAATTATATAATAATAGAGCAAACCCATATAAAAAGTTACTCAGATTCAAATTCAGACTTATTCAAATACTTTGACCCTTTCAAGTTTAAATTTTGTTCTGCAGGCGATTGAAAATAATCATTTCGGTCCAGGAGACGCATTTCTTTGGTTAGTTTCTTTGCGTAAAAAAAGAGAACGAGGAAATAACTTGTGAATCCTATCACATCCAGAGCTTCGTACATCCTGGCCTCCCAGTCAAACCGCTTTCTGGTTGTTTGCGTGTTGCGATATAATTTCAAAGACAAATCAATCATCTTTAGTAGAAACAGTAATATTACTGGTCTTTTTATTAAGTTCAAGGATTCCTGTAATAAAATCAAGAATGTTGCGGTGTCACTCGTAAAAAAAGTTAAAACACAGTCATTTTACAGTTGTTGTTTAAATTACCTTCTCAACACCTTTAAATATAAGACATCCTAACGGAAGAAAACATGCCCCAATTAGCAGCTCCATAAATGAGATCAATGTCAAGCTACTCTGCTAATAGAAAGTAAAAATGCTATATGTTAATCTCATTGTGCTTTCCTTGGACAACTTGATGAACAAAGGCAACTTTGAGTGAGACCTACCTCAGCCGATTTCCCGGAGAAGTGCAAGTAAAGGTAGATGGTCGATTGCATTAGAAAAATTCCAAACGCCATAGTGGCTACAAACTAAAAAAAATCAGTAAATTAGTCTTCTATTTCTTATGAACAAAGTAATTATGGATAATATGTAGGCTGGCCTTACGATATGTATACTAGCGCCAAAGTATACTGCAGAGCGCAAGGAAAAACAGCAACGACACTTCATTTTAGCGGATATTTTTCTTCCAGTTCACAACGTCTTGAAAAATTGGCACGTAAATTTTACTTTTTAGAGTTGGGAAACAGTGTCGCGACGAGTAAAATGTTTCATTTTTGAGAGTCCTAATTAAATAGTCCAAATAATTTTGTCCATTTGCCTTACGCATGTATACCGATCCCACTTATCTCAATAAACTATTACCATTCACATAACAATTTAGAACCAAAAAGTGCATAGTAGTGTCGTAGCGTGTTTATTTTATTTCGAATATATTGCTAACCAGGGACACAATCTATGTAACAAGAATTTATTATTTAACGCATATCCTACTACTTCGGCACGTCTCTTTGCATACTATTATTGGCGACTGCAGGCAGTGTAAAAATGGGAGAAACACATGCATGAGCGTTGGCTTCGGTGGTTAATAAGCGACTTTTAGCTTTTATTAAATGACTTAATTTGGCCACTGGGATACAGAAACACTCTGCAACACATTAAATAAGGGGTATAAGTAGGTATATATAAACAGGGGAGTATGTGAGATCCTATTTTGTGTTCACTCAATCAACTGAATTTACTCTGGTCAGAATATTTCACTCGCTAGAAAAAAGTTATTATTATTACTTTGCAAAACCAAGAACTTCTTATTTCTTGACTCTGGAATATATGCTATGGTGGCATCGTAAAAACAGTAAATTAACTATATATATACATGTCTAATTCACCACAAACACACACGTAAGTAAAATTTGGAGTTGTGTGAATTTATGCACGCAGATGTTTACATGAACTGCTCAGTTCGTTTGCGTTACATGGGTCTGCAGCCAAAACAATTTCTTTTTGACTTGTCTTTCTGCTTTGTTAGTAACAAACTGGATGCTCCTGCAGTGACATGCGAGTATTGTGATTATTATTATTTTCAACTATCCGTCTCCATTTCAATATACGTCAGAAACAAGAACCATTTCCCTCGTGTAATTCCACAGACAAATGCAAATGCCACAACGTGAATGCGCTTTCATCACACTAGCCTCATCTCATCATCTTTTACTTAGATTATTCTGGTTTCTTGCTCATTTTTTGTGATATTTTGTGTGTAAACGAAGCAGAGGGGGATGGACTGAAAGTTATTTTTTATGGTCCAATCTGTATACGAGAAAGAATCCTTGTGAGAATGTTAACCCTGCTTGTTCCGTTCGCTGGGATGCTGCGGTACATGTCTTCTTGCGCTTGGTTGATGTTTGTTAGTGGAGTTTTAAATCATGGAGATTTTTGAATACTTGTGCTTACTCATGTGAAATGCCAATGGAAAACTTAAAGGCTTCTTGCAAAGCAATTCCGTAATAAAGTTGATGCTGCATGTATTATATAACAATGCACGTATTCCCTCTTCACTATTGTGAGATCTGACGGATGATCATTGCCTGAAGGGTTGGCTGTGTTGCTGCCCCTCGTCCTCGTTCATCCATGTGCATACAATTGCGCGACTAGTCCACAAGACCACAGCATCTTTACAACTATCATTTTTTATCAATAAAGACAGGTAAAGATACATGCACAAAATCCAGTTCTAATGAAATCATTTCCTCTAGAAATGTTGCGTTAGAATTTAGGACGGACGGGGTTAACACAAACACGCCTACGTGAGGAGATGTTTGTGCAAAACCTTTGCAGGAATTAAATTTAAAATACTGCATGTAAATCTTGTTATCTCTATCTTGTTAGCAAGGCCTGAAAATAAAGAAGGCTACAAACTGTCTGCAACGGTACGCGTTGTATGAGTACATTTTTCTGAAATGCCGCCATTTTATGGAAATTAAAGAGCTTAAGGTGATTAAATAAAGGTTTCTTCGATTGCTCTTTAAATTGTAATTTTTTTAGAGGACAATAAAATGATGATAAGGAAAATCATGAAATTGGAAAGCAATTGGGAAGCAATGAAAAAAGGAATAACCAATTGGAAAGTACATGCTCCTGCTTAAACTCCATTGAATTGTGCTTTAGGTTGTAATGTTTGCTGTGAAAGTTGAGTTTGTAATTCATACTCGTTATTATTGTTTGAATCATATGAAACGAGGCAAGTCCTGGCGTTAATCGGATGCAGTAATGAAGTAGTTATAGGCAATGTAGAATTATTATGGAGCCACCGACTGCGTTAATTAAATTTGATTCTGCTTCGCCGGGGAAGTGGCCCAAACGAAAATTTCTCAAAGGTACTCAAATATGTTGTGTACACTGTCCAGTTGAATTAAAGCCACTGCATAAGTTGTGACTGTTCGAAATATCTGTGGAGTACCGAAGGAAAAATCATGAAATCATTAATTTCAAAGTAAGCCTGAGTCTATAATTCAATTTACCCCAAGTAGAAGAGATAGATTCAAGGGTATAGCACTGAACAAGATGCATCGTGTTGGTTTAGAAATGATTGGGTCAGTAACGAAACTAACCTAAAATGTATAATTATGACCTAGAATTATTTAGTAGTGTCCAAATTAATATTGCTTTTATGAATCTTTCAATGATTCGTACTTCCATGCGAGTCGCTTGAGTATAATCCATTTCTTTGAATTTACCAGGGATGGGAGGTTCCACGTCAAGTAAGCGAATGCTTTCAGCTAATTTCCTTTCCTATGTCAATTTTGCAATTATCAATTTACGTTTTCGCAAATTGTACACATTTTGGGTGGAGTATTTTTGGGATTAATTGTGTAAATACCACCTTCTTTGTAATGTTTTCTGACACGAGTGCTTTTGAGTAGATTCGGCCATACATCACGAGGCAATAGAAGAGCGCACCAAGTGAAAATATGGAGATAAAAGTAGGTAAGGTTCTAAATGTACCGTTATATATTAGGAAAAGGGACGTGGTTAGAACTGCCTGAAATAAGAACAAAGTGGCACTGCTGCTTCCTTGCATTGCGACAAATCCAAACTTTGCCTGCTTTCGTGCAACCTGAATAAGAGTTCGCCAGTTCCTCATGTCATGAAGAGTGAATGCCATATTTGAAGAAGACAAAGACGAGTTCTTATTATTAAGTTGGATACTTATGCCATCGGAAATCTGAAATAAGAGAGAAAATGTACTTGGAATAGCATGACAGCATTTGTTTTTAACAAGGGTAAACTCATAAAAATTGTCCGCACTACCATTTGAAAGTATTCTTCTATAGTTTTCAACATTATGACAGATTTTGCGTCGTCCAAAATTCCGATGACGCTAACTATATCCACTACAAAAAGTGATACAAGGAGCTTGTACTGAAATATGCTGGTCCAACGAACAATGGATATGTAGGTAGGAATTTTTATTCCAACGAAAATGAAGGAAATAAGGGAATTTAAAAATAAAACTCTCCAGCTGAAACTATGCAAATGTGCAATCGCAGCATCAACAACCTCAGGAGGAAAGAGTTCTCTAATTCGATTCTCGTACTCGTTGGCTCCATTCAGAAATTTTAGGTAATAAGGTGTTGCATCATATGCAGAATATGCGAAGTACAATCCAGACAATGGAATCAATTTTGCAACCGTTTCGATACACAGTCGAGATATTAAGTCTACACTTTCATAAGAGAAGTTCTCAATTGTCCGACCTCCAACATCACTGCGATTCTGGAGATCTGGAACTGGATGGCCAGTACCACTAACGGATTCGCTTTAATTAAGAACATTTGCGTTGCAATATTTTTCAGTTTTATATTAAAATTCAAATGTTTGCAAACTTCTTACGCATAATAGTCCCGGAAGATTTCTTGAATTCCATCGTTGTGAATGAATTGGAAACATGTGAACACTAGAAAGCTGCAAACTGTTCCTGTAAACGTTACAGATTGAAAAGTTGCCCAAGAAAATATTTTAAAAGTAAAGTTGTAGTTCGCCCCAGGCGTTGTTAATATTGGTTTAGTGACACTTATTATAACATCCAAGGAGTCGTACAAGATTCAAGCATCGAGCATGGAAGTGAGATAAGGATATAACACGGCGATTTTGGACAGAGTTTAAATAATGAGAGGCAAACTCCTTCCGATCTGCTTCCATATGTCAGTTAGTTATATCCCTGTTTTGGTGAATGTGTGCAGATGCAGGTTAATCGATCACTCCACTGAAAACAGAAAAATGTAAACCTGCACATCTAAGTCTGATATTTTTAGAAAATAACTCAATAACTCTGGACACCAAAAGATCATTCACTAATGCTAATTTAATTAGTTAAAGCTAATACAAATAATTGCTTTTGATTTTATCTCGGGATGAATTATTTAATTTATTGACAATTTGTATTAACCTTAATGTCTCAATCAAATTTGGAAACAATTAAGTTTGCCGAGAAAGAACAGTAAATGACTGTTACAATGTTACAGTTACAATTGTAGAATTTGCATTTCCAAATATTTTCTTAACGAACAGTTATCTACTTGCTTTAATTATTACTTGCATTCCATGAACAGTACAACTGAACAAAGTTAAGAGATCTCGAAGGTTTTATGAAGGACTTCCGCAAATACAAATATAAGGAACGTCAATGGAGACCTTGATATTACGTTTTTGCAATTTTACTTTTTGCGAGAATCCAACAAGTGTTTGCAAAACACAAAACATCCACTTGTGAAAGCGCATAACATCCAACATCCTTTATATGTTTTTCCTCAAACATTTTGTAACATGACAATAAACAACAAGAGATGTGCTAGTATGGTTAGACAAAAATGTTACACAAATAAAAGTGATACGTAGTGGCTGTTTTAAAAATAGCCAAATGTTTTTGTAAAAGGAATCGAGCTCACATTTGGTCCAATAATAAGTTCCATCACATGACACGACCTTGAATTGAAAGACAATATTGAAAAATTCAAGAAAGGTGTCTTCTAAAAACATTCATTTGTCTTGACTGAGTGAGACTACGTACACATTGTAAATGAAAGTGCTGCAGAAGTGCATATTGCATCTACCTATTATTTCGGAACTGTTGGCATGTTGTACTAGAATGTAAGGTATGCTGATTGAGCTGGGGTTCACGAATTTTTTTAAATATGACCTTCCTGTAATGTTTAAGCAACCACAAAAAAAATTAGCCAATTAATAATGTCACATGAGTATGTTGTTGATGTAAATGACCGAAATGTCAAAGCGTGTAATAATATCTGAAAACTAAAAAGTATTTATTACAGAA
>JAHZNF010003952.1:0-20868 GCA_027744215.1 Troglopedetes dispersus | reverse complement strand
CTCATATTTATTGAAAAGTTTTTGCCTGTTTGTTAGCTCCGCTCTGAAAAGTCAAGTGAATGAAAAAGTTGTGTGCGTATCAGGAGGAGTAATTTCGCTTTTATATTGCGTTTCCAGTGTGTAAATACCTCCTGGAAAACACGCACCACCATAACTCTACACACAACAGATCAGAAACTGTGGAGAAGACTAGCTGTGTCCATATAAATGTATGTAGCCAGCAACAAAATTCATTCGTCGGAGAAAATGAAGAGAAAAGAGGAGCAGAAGAGCGAACACAATTTCTAGAGCAAAAAACTTGTGAGAGAGACACACACACACAAAAGAGCGAATAAAGTTGCCCTTTTGCCTTTGCCTTTCAAAAAAAATATTTTTGATGATTGTATGGCATCCTTCGTCTTCCTCTTTTCAAATCTAATGTTTGTGTTTAGGTTGCAGGAGGAGAGGAGGAGGAGGAGTGCACACAGTTGTTTGTGTGCACACACACAAGCCAGACGCGCGTACGTCTCACGCACAATAAAATAAAATAAAAAAGTTTGCCATTCATTTCGAAAATGGTGAATTGCCTTCTCCAAAGAAAATCAACACATAAACTTGAAAACTCCAGCTCAAGAGCATATCATCAAGAGATGGACTTGCAACTTAACAAACAAATTTCCCTCGCTCTTTGCTCCATTGCATTTTCCAGAAGAAAAGGGCAAAGTCAACGAGAAACCGGCTCAATAAAACACACAAAAGAGCACACATAATTTCTTCTCCAAGCTGGTGCACACACAGGAGAGACCACCGTCATTTTAATGATTATCGTTTAAATTTGTTTTGCGACTTGGAAAAAGGGGAAAAATAGAAAATGGTCTTCGGTCTTCTTGATAACTTGATGATCCCGTCTTCTTCTCAAAATACAATAATGAGCTCGAGAACTTTTTACCTTGACACTGCATTTCTTGCACTTTTCAATGAGCGCCTGAGTGCTTCAATTTTTTTTTAGCAAAATGGTGAAAATGAATTTTGACTCACTCAGCTTGGAAAGAAAAAACATGAGTCACGTGCTCTATACTAGTGTATCTACCATCGATAAGAGCATTTTCAACAACCCAAAATGTCATTGTGTGAAAGAACACCTAAAACTTTTTTGTTTGGGGGAATGAATGAATGAATGTGCTAGAAATTTTTGAAAAGGGCTTCTCGAGTTGTGTGCGTGTGTCTCCTAAATTCTGTGAATGTGAAAGTAGCATGCTCATCTGGAAAACTATATAGTGATGATGATGGACACAAAAGACCACAACCGTTATTCTCATCATGATTATCATGAGAAAAAGTCGGGACGGTTTTTGCCACCCAAAATCTCTGAATGTGACATTATATGCACACAATATCCGTCGGACTCCCCAGAATTGAACAAGAGAAAAAGGGCTGCTGACTGAGTGGGAAAATTTTTTCAATAGCTCGTTAGATAATGGAGGAAAGCTGCTCCAGAGAAAAGAAGAAAAAAATAAAATTGTGTGAAACAGAAAACCCGTTTTGGAAAAAGGATGAAACATAATTCCTAATACTTGTTTCCCATGATAAGCCTGCTGCTGCTGCTACTGCGATAATATGTCTGATATGATATGGTAAAATACCAGGAATAACATAGAAAGTGAGGATATATGACCTCCTCCCTATCATTTTCGAGTCGTCTGGTCAGAGATAATATTCAGAGTATTTTGTTGGGAGAAAATTCCTCCGAAAAAAATCTGGAGGAGGAGATGTGTTATGCATTTGGAGAAAAGTGGCACACTACTGCTCCACACAAAACCTGCTTTGTCTCCTTTTATTCCAGCAGCAGAGCGGTGGTGGCAATAATGGACGTGTCTCCTGCTCCCTTTTCCATATTTTATGAAAAGGACAAATAATAAAGTGAATAGGGAAAATGAATAAATTATATTTTGAGTTTAAAAAGGAGTGAATATCATTTTGTGGTCGTAATAATAATAATAATAGGAGGAAGAAAGGAAAGAAATAATCATATTTTTTGCGCGAAACTAATTTCCATCTCCTTTCTTGCCTTTTCTTGCACACTCGGTCATTTCAATACTTTAAAAAAATTATGGTCACTTTCCAGTTTCATTTTGCTTTATATTCCATGCAATATGTATTGTGTCCATATTTTTTTAGTTCCTTTGTCAATTATAAATAGAAAATACAATAAAAATCCAATAGGCATCATTATGTGCTAAAATTAGAGCAGAAGAATATTCATTTTTATTTTACAAAAGAGCTGGAGAAAAATGGACACCAAATTACAAATGTCATTACAATTTTTTTGTGCTGGAATCACTTGAAATATTAAATAGTTGATGCGTTGCTGAAAGAACTTACTTTAATTCCTGGCCACATTGTCCTTTTGAAAAAAAGATAGTATTTATTTTGTTCCGTGATGATAATAACTCGTGGCAAAAGACCACACGACCCCGGGCCAGCCTGTGATGTCATCCTAGCTGCACCATACCACCAGTACCACCCAAGCAGGCATTTTTTTTACTACATTATTTGAAAAAAGGGTAACAAATAAAGTGGAGACAACTACATACATGTCCCAGTTATTTTTTTGTTCCCGGCAGGCCTCCTATTTTGCATTCTATGCAATGCAACAACAAAAAAATGTATTTTTAGAATTTTTACTTCAAGTGGAGCATGCAACATCAGAGAGGTGCCTTTGGCAATACGGATATATATGTTTCACAAGAAACCTTTATACGTAACAGATTATTTTCATGGTCGAAGTTTTCCTTTTTGCCCAGAAAAAAATAGATTCCCTCTTATGCACACACGTATTCAGAAGAAGAAAGATTTTTGGAAGGAGAATTGTGTGACTTTTTTTTCGGTTATTACAACTTTTTTTAGTAGGACACACGTAGCACGTGCTTTCTAACTGAAGGAGAATAATGTTCGTGCTTTTTGTCCTTTGAATTGGTGGTGCAATGCGTTCCTTCCAATGAATGCTCATTGGAACCCCCGCTTTATATATTTTCAAGTTATCAAAAGCCCTCCAGCTGCACCACTATCAAAAGAGCATGATACGCAACTTATTCTTTTTTATACATCTACCTCCTTGATAAGAAAAAGTGTTACGTATTTTTATGCCATCATGCTCCTTTTTTTGGTAGTACTATGCACTTATCCTTATATATACATATGTATATGCACACGCAAGAATAAGGAAATCTTTGTGTGCAATATATTTGCTTTCACTTTTTTTCCTTGCTCCCTAAAGAATTTTTTTTGTTCTCATCATGATGATAATAACAAAGGTCTCTTTTTTGTCGCTGCTGCACGTATGTCGAAAGAATAAAAAAAAGTGGACCTCTATTATTTTTTTGTTCTGGAGCAGCGGCGGACATATATTCGACCTTATTGCTTTCTCTCAATGGAGTACATACATCATTCCCGAAAAAACACGGGCAACATTAACCTTCATTTTATGGTAATGATGTTCGTTAGACCAACTGGAGTCTCTTTTTATGTTACATGTTTCCAAGAAAGAAACTGCCTCTCTCTAAAAAAACAAAACACGGTGGTAGTGGTGGCAAAGAGAAGAGAGCTTGATTTTCGTTTTGTAGGAACATCTAAAAAAAGAGAGCAGAGGAATGAGTGAGTGAGGAAAAGCTGTTGTACCATTATTAAATTTGCTTGTCCCTGTCACAAAATTTTCTTTGTGACCACCCCTTTCTCTCTTTTTTTCTCCTTCATTTTCTTTTGAGAGTCACAAAGAAATTATACAAAAAATGGTCCATTGAAGTTAACTTCTTTCTTTTGCCGATGCATTTTATGGAGACAGGCTCATTTCTCTTTTTTTGGAGGAGATATTTTCTGTTCCTTGTTGTTCTGTGATGTGATGTGCCATAATATTGTTGTGTTGCATTACACAATGAATTTTGAAAATGACAAATTTTAGCGCCAACAATAAAATTTTCACGCTTGAAATTCGTACGAAGTGTCCATATTGGATTGGAACATTGGCTTCCTGTTAAAATCAAGAAGTGCATAAATTATAATTCGAAACAGCGCGGGAAGTTTTCGAAACTACTTAATTATTGTGTCGTTGTTATTTCTTGAAGCAGCTGCTTTTATGTGCGCAATTAATGATTATTGACTGCATTCAAGTTGTTGGTTTTCTGGAAAAAGTTTTTTTTCTGGATTATACTGAGCTTATCAAGAATTTTCCGTTTCCCCTCGTATAACTTTTTGGTAGAGATGAGATCTCTCCGAGAAAAGGACGCTATAATGAAACAGCTTACACTGTAATTTTGACAGGGACACACACAAGTCCTGATCTTTGGTGATTATCCCAATTACCAAGTTGAGCCTATTAAAGTTTCTCCTTTTTGCTCCATAATAAACTACCTAGCTCCTCCAAAAATATATTCTGTCCTCATCCTTCCTTCCTCCTCAACATTCCGAGGAGTTTCCCCTTTTCTCTCTGAAGTTTGGGCAAGAACATAGTTGTGTCGCTCACTCACTAATAATAATTTTTGATGCCTTTTTGACATCTGCTGCTCTCTCAGTTTTTGAAACATGATTATGTTTCTACACTACTATGCAGAGTGCATCATGTTTCCCAAATTAGCAGCTGACATCCTAAAAACCTGAAAAGTTTTCTTCATGATTATGTGATTATTATAGCTGGGTCGCCGGTCGTGCAGGGAGCAAAATGAATTTTTTAAGTAGACACAACATCATAACAGGACCAACAAAAAGTTTGCTCATCAAAATTTAATACACACACACAGTTGTGTGTGGACATATTTATAAGAAGGGGATGGGACAAGATGATTATTGAAGCGTAAGTTTACTTTAATATTTCACTTAATACTCGTCGGGGAGCTGCACTAATTGGCGGCTAAACGAAACTTAAGTGGTTCTCCGTTCCCACCCAAAATGGTTGATTAATTCTCCATCTGACCTTTTTTTCTGGAGGCAATACTAAGTTAGTTTTGTTTGGGCATAAATGTGTGTGGAGCAACAAGAAAATTAATATTATTGGCAAGTTTTATTAGAGTAAAGAAAAAGGGAAAGTTGTTCCTCATTAATATTCAATTTTCGATGGCAATAATTCTTTTTTTTGCAGACTCAACCGGGAAACGCAGGGAGGTGCTTGGTGTCCCAAGGAGCCCATTTCAATTGGAATCAGGGAGTGGCTTCAAGTAAGTTTTTCCAGTTTGTCAATATAAATTATTATTACACAATTTACATATTATGGATATACACACACATGAAGAAAATTAGCATCGCACTAAAAGTTTTGTGTGTATAATAACATAACCTTGTGCATAATTTACACGAGTTTGGTTTATGTTTGCATTATTAGTTGTGTTGTCCCAAAAGAGGAATTTGTTTGCTACCAAAGCCTGCTGAATATGCCTTTTGTGTAGAAAGAGGGACATAAATGATAAGCATTTTGTTCTCTTTCTCTCTAGGTTTCCCTGAATAGCACCCATTTAATTAGCGGTGTTCAGATGCAAGGCCGCTACAGTAATGGATTGGGTCAGGAGTATACCGAAGAGTTTCAACTAGAATACTGGCGAGAAGGCTTCCAAAGTTGGAGGAAATATTATCGATTCGACGGGAAAACTGTAAGCTCCCCGAAATAAAAAATATTGTAGTAGTTGTACAAAATTAAGTCATAGTGTACTATAGATAAGGTCTATCATGCATGGTTTTGTTGTTATTATTGTAGATGTTGTGTGTATGTGTGTGCAAAATGAACGCATGCATATTATGTTCCATGCTCCGTAATAAATGTGGACAGATAAGGCACGCTGTTAGATTTCCCAGATACAATAATGTAGTAACGACCTCTCACTTTCTGTCTCATGTTTGGTGCGAAAAATTGGTCTTATGTTGGTTCCTCTATACAATACTGACTGTGGCAATAATAGATGTTATCGGAATTTCTCTGGAAATACAGACACATACACAAATGTAACACAATGCTCGCTAATATTGCTGAAGTGGTTCCACCAGAAGAGAGGAAGGCGAGAGGCGGAGAAAATGAACTAATTTATTTGAGCAGACCATGATGAACATTGCTCCACTGCATTCGAAAATAGCGGAGCAGAAAAAAACCAAGTTTTTTTTTTCTTAAAAAAACGCTCTCTCTCTCTCTCAAAATATGTGTGTGTGGAGCCAGAGAAAGAAGCAAGTTAGTTAATGGATTGCGTGTATGTGTGTGTGTAAATTTTTTTCGTGGATGACTCTCGTAGTACAACATGACTTCACTGTCAAACAAGAGGATGTGGCAAGTGTGGAGTATATATTTTTTTTCTGGAGGTAAAGTCAACTCAAGTAGGAAACAATTCTAACAATCTTGTAGGCTCGGCTGGAAACACGGGTTCTTTTTTTTTCTTCTACACACATTCCAGACCACTTTTTTTCGGGGAAAGAATGACTGTAATAAAATTGCCATTAGAAGAAGAGCCCAACCTCGATCAAAGCTGACAATGCTCTTCGTGTGTTCTGAACATTTTTTTGGAGCAAGCAAAACCTGGGCAAACAAAAGCGAACAAGTACACACTTGTACATTTTTTTGTCTCTCGTTGTGTGTGTGTGTGCACACAGGAATTGTGGTACTTATGAGGATCGCTTTGCCTCTGGTCTGGTCTGATGGTAACTTTTTTTTACCCTTATCCGGAATGCCTCCTTCCTCTTCCATGAAATTTTTTAGAGAGAATTCCTGCTGGATAATGCTAGCTAACCTCTACCGGCGGCATCCCACCAAAAAAATACGGATACACTTAAAGGCAACGAGCAAAAAAAGTTAACCCAACTAACTCGCTCGTGCGTTCGGGTGAAAAAATGGAACTTATCCTGGTGTTATCTGTCGTATTATTATGGGTACGTAAGTGGTGGTAGTAGTGTGGAGCAGCAGGAAGGAGGCAGGATAAAATGTAGACGAAAAAGATTACCTTTTTTTTAACCCGGCGTGAAGCTGAAATCATGAGACAAAAAACCTCATTATGGATGTATACCTGTGTCACGAGTACACGTGCAGATATGTGAACCCTTTTTGTGGTGTATTTATTGTAACTCTGCAAGAGAATGCGTGGGAAAAATAGTGAAGCTATTTTTAAAGGCACGCACGAATTAGTCACCACCACCACCACCGTTTTTTTTCGGAGTTAAGCACACACCTTGAACACATTCTAGAAAGTATTTTGATGGAGGCGGGTAATAATAAATAGGCTGATAAGGTGATAGCACGTAAAATCAATGGAATTTTTACGCACATTTATTACCTTTTTTTTCCTTTAAAAAAGATGAGCACAGAAGGACTATCTTATGTATGTACTAACAAATGATGAAGACGGATAAGCTCGTGAAGCACCAACTCAGATCTTAGTATCTTGTGCTTTATTTGGAGAAGTCCGGATTATTTGTTTTATTCCATTAAGTGCTCCTCTCTCACGTTTATTGCGTAAAAATAGCACGTGTGAAATAAAAAGAGGGACATAAAAGAACTTGAAAGACACTTTGGAGGTGGAGGAATCTCATGCAACCGAAAAAGTTAAGTAATAAAGGAACACACAAAATAGAAAATGGAACCTTGAGGTATGCCACTTTTTGTGAAGCTATGTTGACGAAAACTGAGGGAGTGAATGGAAACGTGTGTGACTTTGAAGAAGTGAAGGAAAGTGCATTTGATGATCTTGACGGAGCACGGTGACAAGTGAGGAAGCTCACGGGCTATAAATGAGCATTTATCTTCACATCAGAGGATTGGTATTTTCCCTCTCACTTCCACTTTCCACCCGATTTGATTAAATCTGCTGAATTAGTCCGTTTTCTCCGCGTGTTTATTGCCCTGTCACTTTATTTTCTCTCTGCTGTGTGCACACATTCCACACACACATTTTCTTTTGGAGGTTTTTCTTCCTTCGTCTTATCCACCTTTTCATTTTAGACGGAAGTTAAGTAATGCACCGAACCACTCACCAAGAAATTTATTTATTGACACAATGGAATGGAGAGTGAATGAAGTGTATCAAACTGAAAATAATAAAGTATGTGTGCAGGAAAAATAAAACAACAAAGACTGACGCATATATATGGAAATAAGATAACCATAATTGGAAAAGTGGGAAAGGTGGTAAAAGTTATTTGGGAAAAAAGGGGAGAGTCAAGTCAAGAGAAAGTGCATCCTTTTTAAACGACTTCATTACTAACCTCCACATTCCCTGAGTGCATTTCCAATTATTTCTTGTTCTTCACCTTCTTCTTCTTTCTCCTGTCTTCAAACTTGAAATGTGGCAATAAAAAAAGAATGCATTCTTTTGTGTGCACACAAACACAGACACAGCCCATTTCCGAAAAAGTAAATGAGATTTCATTTGTAGGGATTATCCGAGAACTTTTTCACTTGATAAGAGCTTAGTGAGGAAGAGAGGAAATTAATTAATCACGTGATTAATTGAAATTGACACCTGCGTTTTTATTAGTGCTCCACAAAGTTGTTAAACCGCTTTTTTGTTTCACAGGTATTTCCCGGTAACACGGATACTTCAACCGTGGTCACAACAAAGTTGAGGCCGCCCCTGTTCGCGGAAAAAGTTCGCTTTCTCCCGCACTCGGCTCACCGCAGAGTTGTTTGCCTTCGTGTGGAGCTCCTTGGGTGTGTGAGACAAGGTAAAGTAATCAATTTTTTGCTAAAAAATACACGAATATAATAATCTTTTTACTGCTTCTGACTTTTATATATATTTTTGTGTGTTCATATCTTTTATTTGAGTTTCTTTTATTTGGGAAAAACTACAAAAAATTAAGTGCAAGAGTTTTTATTACTACTGAAACAAAAATATATCTGTGTGCGCAAAAATACACATAATCGGTTTTACATGTTACACAACTTAAATATCAGAGATACTTAAGTAATGAAAAAAAGCAGAAGTGAAGAGGTTGTTGTCGTGTCTGATATGAGTAGCAGAGAAAAAGTTGGTTATCTCAACCATCACGAGAAAAAACTTTTTTTTGATAAGGTAAAAAAAGAGGTGAAAGTGGTTCGGGGGGACTGGTTATGTAAACACAGAAGTTTCTTTTTTATGGCTTGGCCCACCGGAAATGGATAGTTTGAAAGCACGCTGCTACTTTTTATTTGTCTTTTTTCTCTTTTCCTTCTTGAATGAAGTTGACTTTGAAATGCATATGTGCTTCGGGTGCCCCTTGAAAGAGAATATTTTTTTACTTGCCTCTTTAATTCAATTCTTACGTTTTTCCAAGAGTTGGTTGACCTTTTTTATAGAAAAAAAGGAGTATGTTTTTGTGAGAAAAACAAGTATTGGCACAAAAGGCCTATGCTTTCATATAAATTGATGACATGACAAAACAGCTTTGTTGAGGAAATAAAATACGTGTTCATTACGGTGTGTCCATTAATTGACAAGATTCTGTGGAGCGCGGAGTGGAGTGACCGCAGGCAGAAAATGCTAGAGTGGCCCAGAAAATGAAAGGGATTCGAAGAAAAGCGTGCCCAATCTACTCCACAAAAAATAAAAGTGATGATGTGGTTCTAGTCAGTCTTCTATTATTTTGTTGATCATTTGTAGGTATCTTCTTTCCAGATAGTTGAGCATATTGTGTGTCCATAAATGAAGCATCTGGGTTGTGGATACCTAACAATGGCATCATTGACCTTGCATAGTTGGCCACACAAAACTATAGTCTCTTCCTTTTCTTACTCTTTCTTTCTCAACATCAAACAATTTCTCGAAAAAAAACCGGCTCACTACTACTCTTCTGTGTTCAGAATGTGGTCAAATATATTTTGCAAGGGACTGCTAATCCCTTTTAGGCCTCTTTTTTTTACAACAAATTGCTTCCGAAAGAAGACCGGGAAGGGCTGTTGACAGAACTTTTTTCTTGTCGAGTGGATTTTCCTCCGTTTTCTCGAGTGCTTCAGTAGCATATTGCTCAAGTCTTTTTCTTGCTCATGTGTTTGTGTGTCCTCATCCATCCATCCTTATCAACTCGCAACTACTTTTTTGTTTATCTTTGCCCCGCATGAAACAGACCACAACAAAGGCACGTCCGTAAAAGACAATGTTTTAAGCTCCTCCAACTCGCGAGCTTCTCGACTTTCACCGATCACCCAAGTTATTTTTTTTACCTGATCCGACCACACACACAAACGCGAGAGTCTCCATTTTTTTATTAAAAGAAATACTGAATTGCACTTGGCCACATGTCAATGTCAATACCTTGTCTGCCATGAAGACTACCATTATGTACTGCAGAGATCTCTAGAAATATTTTTGTATATCCTTTTTTTCGGAAGTGCTCCGTTATTCTAGATTTTTTGAACCCGTGAAGAAGAGATGAAAAAAAATATTGTAAACACTCTAAAGAAATCAATAAACCGGACCCATCTCAGTTTCCAGTTGGACGTGTGCACCTTCTTTTTTCCAAGCAAAGCTGAGAGCAAACAAGAAGAAAAAGTTGGCAGTTGAAGTATGGACACATGAAAGGAAATAAATATATGGACACACGTGACAAGACTGCATATTTTTTTCTTGTCTGCTCCAGAAAAATAATACTTTCCCTGCCAAAAAACGAAAATTGTATCCAGTGGTTTTTGATAATAAGTATTTGGTATTTGTTTACACTTGAGTGGGTTGGATGTGGCCAGTCAAGATGAAAAGTTGTTTGTTATTGCGACAAGGAAACCCAGGTAGGAAATACATATATGCCCACAACAACATGTGCAGAAAAAAAAGATGACTTTCGTGTTCTCAACTGTGTCTGCTCACATGAGAAAGCTAATCCATCGTTTTGTTCCTGAGAAAAAAGTATAAAAACCCATTTTCTGGGAAATGTCAAACCGTTTCCTTGATCCTGTCAACTTTTTTTTCCTCTCCAGAATTTTTTTTTCTGGAAGGAATTGTATTTTTATTTGGACACAATATGTGTCTTGTGTCAATAAATACGCACGTGTGTGCAAAAAAACGAACGCTATTTATTTTTTCTTTCAAGAAATTTTTGCACGACAATAACTTCCTCACAAAATGGTTGAAAACTATTCCTCGAAACTAATTCAATATGGATCATGCTTGTCTTTTCTGAGGCAACAATGGGAAAAGTAGTGCAAACATATTCTTTCTTTTTTTTTAAGCTTGACAACCGGAAAAGCTGACAATACCAAGAATTTTTTTCGAACGAGACAAGTTTGAAGAAGAAAAAAGTTTTTTTTTTCGTAAAGTTGAGAACTCACTCAACCGCCACATTTTTTAATTCACTTTTATTCCAGACAAATGACTTTCAATTGTGGATCACCAACCAGAAAAAGAAATAAAAGGCTTTGTAGTTGTTGGCTAGTTTCACATGTATGATAAGTCTGTGACATCATATGACATCAACGTCATCACGTTTTTTTTCTGAGATTGGTTCGAAAACCCTTTCACTCTAGTTACATTTCCTTCTGCGGACGAGAACAAGAGATTTAACTGTCAAGATAAGCCATGTATTTTTGCACAAATATTTCTTGTCATCATCATCATATTTCAACCATGAAAAATTTTTCCGGGGAAGCCTGTCTGACTTGGACACACGAGGAGCAAAGCAAATAATAATACAGAAGAAAGAAGGATGCGTAAAAAATTATCATTACCAACGATATTTTTTTGCTAACTTTGCATATATTCTAGTGGTCACGTGACTTTTGTCCCTCGCAAGTGCGGCCATAATGATTAAGTTTCTTGTCCAGAAATAAATTTCTCCGCAAAAGAACCAAACTGCGTATACGGAAACCAGAACGTGTGGTCATTTATGAAACGTATATATATTACATTCTAAGTAAAATGGAGATGAACACAAAAAAGTTGGTCTTCTGCGACAACAAGAGAGATTACCCTGCTAAAAAAGTAAGAAGAGACCACACAAACCGCGCACAAAAGAAAAAAAATTGTGCGTGTGTGGTGTCGTCTCGAATTCTAGATTTTTTGTGGATGCTGCGACAAGATAATCGTCCTGGTCACACCAACTTTTTTCCCGAGTAGTATGAAGACGTTCGTGCGCACCAGTCTGGTTCTGTTTTCTGTTCCAGCTCTTCTTCTTGATTATGAGAAGTTTTTTTTGGGGGAAAATATGAGTTTACAACAAATCTTCTTTTTAAAAAAACAGAACTTTAAAGATTTTTTTGTGAATTTGTGTGCAGAAAAAAATTCTCCTTTTTCCCTTTGTCATCTTCTTCTTCCATCAGAGAAGCAGCAGCAGGGTTTTGAATGATGGAGAAATAATAACTCAAGATAAGACAAAAAAAGTTTAAGTAAGCAAAAAACACACGAATGCACGACGCATGGAATCAAGAAAAATGAGAAGAATACTTTGAAAAAATATCATCATCATCATCCTCCTCCTCGCATTCAGTTGTCTCTCCGTCTGTTTTGTGGAGACGCTCACTTCTTTGTGTGTGTAAAAAAGGGAATTTGAATCGCATTTTCGTCGCGAGTCCAAAAATCTTTTTTTGGTGGACGAACTGTTCTGAAGAGAGAGAGAGAGACAAGGAAAAGTTTTTTTTAACTAAAATCTCTCTTTATAATTTTCCGGAGAACGGAAAAAGCTGCTCCGCTCGTTCTCTCCTCTAAAGTTTTCTTGTACTCCGCTTCATATGTATATGCGTCGCCTTGAGCTATGTGTAAGTTGGACACGACCCGGAGCAAAATTGAGGATGAAGCCTCTTCTGAAAAAAATTACGGAGCATAATTGGAACTTTTGGAGAAGCAGAGAAAAAGGAGACAGCACACCCACACACGCTGCTGTCCTCCTTTTCATGAAATGCAGTGTGGCCAAAAAGAAATTTTTAATACAAAACTATGCTCCACTCAAAAGAGGACAAGTACTGAAAATAAGAGGCTCTATCTTGCTTCAACTCTGGAGCAATGTGGTCAAATATCGGTATACTAGAGCTTTTTTCGTGGGACCACCAGAATCTAAAAAAATGTGCCAACCATTGCAGTATCCATTGCAGAGTCCACAGTTATTTTCACTTTTTTTTATTGATTGAGTTACACTTGTGTCCATTTAATATATCGATAAGGATACCGAAAAAAATTAAAAGATCGTAGCATTTACACTCAAGAGCATTTTGAGCGAAAATAGGACACATGTATACACGTCTCGTACGTGCCGCCGAAGACGACATAAAGAAAAGAAGGTGAAGAGAGAACACGTATTTACATGTACGAAGAAGGCTCACCTTTTTTATGAAGAACGGAAGGAACAGAAATGGCCATGTGTGGAGAATTAAGTGAAGCTCTGCGTGCCACTGCCACTCCCGACTGTGTCTGATGTGTAGGTAGAGTCGAGAATGGAACTCCTGAAAATATCAATTATTTACCAGGGAAATGGCCACATCACGTCCAGAGCACTGTAGATTACAAATCAATGTAGGAAAGGATCGGTGAACTTCTTTCTTTCCTTGTGTCAATAAATACTCTTTTATAAAAAAGGAAGGAGAAGAAGAAAAAACACGGAAGGCTATACCATAAGAAAATTTTTTTTTCTACGTAAGAGAAAGTGGTAATAAAACGAGCATCTTTTTTAGGTGGGAATTACATTTGATCCTGTATCAGTCTCTGTCTCCATTTTCCCAAAGTTTTATAGCACCACCACTACCATCATCACCATCACTCACTCAGTCATTCTAGAAAAGAGGAGAGAGGAGTTTTGGTGGAATGGAGCCACCACCACCACGACTACAATACATCTTCTAAAAAGACATTAATCCTCAGCACCAATTTCGTCTTTATAACGGGTAATATTTAATGATATGTCCGACATAAAGAAAGTACTCCACGCGCCACCATTTCTAAAACTAACTCCTCTATGTAGTCTGTATTTAAAAAAAAGAGTGGAGCAGAGCAGAGGCCACATTTTAAAGTGAACACATGTGCCATTTTCTTCCTTTTTGTTTATGTATGAAACAAGAGAAACACAAGTAATCACACACACAATGCATTGGCGAAAAATTGTAAGCAGGAAAGTGCACCCGATAAGCAGGCGTATTGCGCACATTGATATTACTTTGTTGTTATTGTTTGTAGTTGGCTCCTAAACCATTAGAAGCAGCGTGTGCACCATTGTTTATGGAGCAATGCTCCCTGTCGCAGTTCCATATTATGAATATTATGTAGCGTGTAATAATAGAACATGTACCAATAATACCACTTCAGATAACCTATAATAAACTCATAAAAAGAAGTAAAAGTGAAAGAAGGAGTAAAAACATCGGAGCAGGTACTACTCCTGCCTTTTGGGATGCTCAGAGGTTGCTGACTTTACGCAACGCACCAAGAGAGCAAACGTGTCTTCTTCTTGTAGATTTATTACCACAAGTTGCGATTACACATGTGTGCTCCTTCCTTTCACCATTTATATGAGATGCTGAGTAACAACCCACACACGCACACACACATGTAGAGTATCATCATATCATCAAGAACATTTGGCGGCGCATCGCATCGCTCCCAAAATTTCTTATCGTTAGTGTGTCCATAATAAAAAGAATATATATACATTGTACATAAGACTGTACACGTATTTATGTTCCATTCAGTCCAGACTTTTGCTCTTTCTCTCTATTTTTGGCTTCCATTCACTCGCTAATTCAGTTTTTGGTGAAAGATGTGTCTGTTGGCCTTCTGATGCACCATTTGCCATTGGCCATAGAATACGCACTTTTTGTCTGTGTCTGCATTGTTGTTGTTCATTGAAAGCGAACAAGTTTGTTTTTTTTAGAAAAAGTTGCTCCAAATGGTTTCCTTCATCATTCATGTTAGTTTTAGTGCAACAATGGGAAAGTTGTAAGTTTGCAGCAGCAGCAGTGGCCGTAACCGTTTCAGACCATTGCACTGCGTCTTTTCTTCTTCCCATTTCCAAATGTCAGCAGACTGAACTCAGGCCACTTACTCGAAGTGTATTATGATGCAATAGTAATAATGTAGCTCAAATGGGATGCTCATTTAATAAGAAATGCGCACACTTTCGCCCTTCTCCATTCCTCTTATCTTCAGATTTTTTTTCACCTGATTTAATGTTTATTTGCGAAGATGAAAGTGCGTGTGTGCGTTCAAGTGGAAACAGGGAAAAGTTGAGCGGCCTTCTACTTTCTCTGGTGCCAGAGGAAACTAGTAGTTTATTCATAGATGTGATAATGCTACACGATTACTTATCATTATCGTCTACATAATTTTTGGAGCAGTTTCGGAAAACAAGGAAAATGCCAAGCAAGAATTGCTCTGATGTAAGTGTAGCCATGTGAGATATAACAAAAATTTGGTTCCCGACTCTTTTTTTGTGGTTACCAATCGGATTTGTTGTGTATTATGTCACACGTTCCCCGCTGCTGCGGTTTGGGTGGATGCAATAATTCTTTTAGGTTTGCTTGCGCCACATCACAAAATTGGATGGAGTAATTCACGGCGAAGTGCATTCATGCAGACGGCTGATATTGGGTAATGCAAAGTGATGGAAACCGCAACAGACTTGGGTGGGATGGGATGTGATAAGCTTTGCGTATTATTTTTGTAGAAAATGCCACCAGCAGGCATGAGGTCGTCTTCGGCGGATACGACGAGATTTTCACTCCAAAATTTCAAACTGTTATTATGTCTCCTAAAATTTCTGATTTAATGTGGAACAGAATTACGTTTCAATTTCCGCCTTAAAAATTGTACAGCATAAAACTAATAATTATTAATGGTGCATGCTAATTTTAGATAATCATGAGTAGAACAACATAGATAACAGCCATTTTGTTGAACTTTATTATGAACCTGGTAAATGTCAAAGGAAAATTCTTGATAAACAACTGGCACAAAGCTGAGCCGTACAAAGGCTTGCTACAAATATCTGTGCAATTTGGATTCCTAGCGTGACACATTTACTGGTTCATTAGAGGATAATAATTATTATGATATGTTGCACACTAAAATATTTTTGTGTAATAATGACACTGAGTAACGATATCATATGCTTTTGTGGTCACACACGAATCTCGAAACATAATAATTAAAGTCTTCGGAGGAAAAAGCATAAAGCGAACAGGAGAAACAGGGTAAACGAATCATATCCACGTGGTTTAATTGTTTCACTGGCATTTTAGTGTTGTTTATTGCGTGATGCGACACTGGTGTGTGTTCGCTATTTTAAATGTGGTTCCAGTAAATTTATGGACACAAGTGATCAAAAACAAGTTATTGACGTAAATATGTCATGGAATCTTAACTTAATTTGTTAGAATTGTCTAAATCTTTGATTTTTTTTACTTTCAGGCGGTGTGCTGCAGTACACGATGGAGCAAGGGGACACATTTTCAGAGGGCATTTCCCTCCGTGACGACTCCTACGATGGCCAAGGGAGCAAGTGGGATCGAAGGGTTGAGGTTGAGACAGCTTCCGGCGGTGGTGACAACAACAATGAGAACTCTGTCAACATCTTTCACAGAAATGAGCTGCCCTCGTCTGACAGCAGCAGCAGTGGTGGTGGTGGTGTTAATAGTAGCCTGAGTGAAACAGGAACTGGTAGTAGTGATACAAATGGCAATTCTGCTGAAGACTCGGTGGATATCACCCTTCCCAGAGAGCTGCTGACGGGTGGATTGGGCCAGTTGACAGATAAAATTGAAGGGGCTAACTCGTTTACCATGGACGTCGGCTTTGGGCTTGGTATGTCACTTTTTTCCCCTCAAGCTTGTTATTTTTATATTTTATTACGTGTCAACCATGTTTGGAAGTTGGCTAGACTTTGCTCCATAATTTTGAGAGAAAGCTCGTGTGGTGCATGCTGGGTCCGAAAATAAAAACATTTTCTAACCAATTTTCATCTTGTAAATATGGCAAGGTATTGATTACGTCAGAACATGTTGCCTAATTAAATCAATCTCTTAGCTGAATAAAAGCGTGACTTCCACCGATTACCTTCGATGAGTAAAAAATTCCTCAGAATTAAGCATTCAAAAATATACCCTGTGTTGTGGACATACATTTTCCTCTACCAAGATCCTTAAATTTTTTAACTCGAACGGGAACAAGTTGACAAGTCGCTCTGAAGGAAAAGTGGAAAAGGGTATTGATTGATCGTCGTCAGACATGTCACCATCTCATCATTCACATTTAATAACCACTCACTCCTTTCAGAAAATAAACTCAGTGAATCAAGAAATCCCATCTAACCAAATTAAAGTCAACTTGTGAAAGGAAGAGCCACTAAAAAAGTGTCGACGAAAGAAAAGGAGAATCTAACTTCGTAAAGTCCAAAAAAAAATCATGCGTGACTGACTACATTTTCCATTTTTGGAAGGATGACAGCATTTTCCCCCGTTTCTAATCAAGTGACAATTGAAACATTAAAAATGAAGTGGATGATGATGGTTGGATAGGCTCATATGTGCCTCCTATTTTTATTACGTCACATACCCCACCATCACCGTCAATGGTGGTGGAGGTGTCCGTAATCACTACCAAAGCGATATCAACTCAACTCCAAAAACGTATTCAATAAGAATGTTTTTCCTTTCGAAAACTATAAAAAGTGTTGAAGGGAAGAATAAAAATAGCTGTCACGCTCCTGTCTCCAAGTTTTGTTGTTGTTGTTGTTGATTTTTTTGTTTGGTTATTTTTTTTTGACAAAAAAGCGAGTAGTCAATTTCGTTTCTTTTTATCAAAACAAGATATTTCAATAACTCACTTTTCTCTCTTCTCATTTTTTTTCATGTCACCATATTTTTTGTGTCCATATTTTTTTCCGTAAAAAGAAATTTATCATTCTCAATAAAAATTATTATTTGCACCAACAAATAAAAAAGGAAGCAGCATATGGACACACTGTAAAAAACCTAATAAAAAAGAAAAGATAAGAAAGCATAAAAAATAAACATTTTTTGAGAGATCTCCCCAGAGAAAATTAAGATATGTCGAGAGAGAAAATTGAGATTTATCTTGGCTTTTTTCACTCCACTCAATTACTCCAAGGATGAGTAATGGGCAAGCCACAAAAAAATGGACAAAAATAAACATGTAAAATAGAGGCTGTAGCGTTTTTCCTCGTTCTTATCTCACTAATATGGAGAGAGAAAAAAGTCTTTTAAAAAAATTGGGCACATACATTACATATGTGTATCTTATCTTTTATGTATATTTTTAAAAAGGTACATACATATATGTATAATATAACCTGTTCTCTTTTTTACTCATTTAGAAATGAGCACAGTACTTAAATGAATATGAGTTCCAAGATAAAACTGGAATCTTTTCATTTCCTCCTTCTCATCGTTTTTTTTTTGTTTCGTGTGTGTGTACAAAAAGCCAGCAGGGAAAACGGAGCCGGAGTAAACACGTAATATCTTTGTTAGTTGCTACTTGCTAGCCTGCCTGCTTAATTCCATCTGCTCCAGTTGCTCCTTCTGTGGCTGCTATTTTGGTTTTATCCGGGAGTAGATCTTTTTTTTCCAAGGGAATTATGGAGCAGACTAATGTGAAGCAAGAGAGGGAGATGCTTTAACGGTGTGCTGTTCTACTGATTATCGCGTTTAAAATGGTAACTCGCATGGTTCCACCTTCAGTGCTCCAAAAAATTCCCTGGAAAATAGGGGGAAACCCGAAACAAAATAAAGGAGAGAGAAGCATGCCTACATATGCGTACCCTCTCCTCGCTTATCCATCCACGACATGCCAGTTTCTATTAGACGCAAATCAAGCGACAGACGGAAACAGGCATTTCCAGTTTATAAAGTCTAAAGCTGTTTTTTAAAGCTTGGATCAGTCTTTGCGTTTTTTTTATATTTTTTGTGGTGCATTTTCACTGCAGCTGTGACTTGGTGCATAAAACATTGTGTGCATTTTTTCCTCTCTTCTTCTCCTCCTCTAACGAGCTTAAAGTGTTGTGTTGTGTCTATAATGCTGTTACTCATGTTATGCCCATGTTATTCCATAATGGTACGCAAAAAAAGGAAGTATTTTTTACGCGCAACAACACGCACAACTGAGTAGTATAGAGAGAAAGGAGAAAATACTCGTAAAAATGGAGTTATCTCTTTGGAGTATCTTTTGTGAAAAATGTTCCAGAGAGGATAATAAAAAGTGATCTAAACTCGTCTTGTTCACTCTCTCTCTCTCTTTCTGCATAGTAGCCCGTATTCTTTGGGAGTTGTAAATTGGGAGATGACTGAATAAAATGGATGCGCTCATGCATACAAGCTACTACATCATTCCATCGCAAAGAAAAAAAAGAAGAGAAAATCCGGGAAATGAAAATGTGTTCACATCTTGCTTCCATGCTCCATCCGCATCACGCTTTCCTTCTCTAAGAATTTTTTTTTTCTGAAAAAAAATTTGAATGCTACGGATGATATTGGAGCGTAATTAGCTTTGCATAGTTAAGACAGCTAATTCCAATTTTTTTCTGAAAAAATAAAATGGCTGAGACGAAGAAATAGGAAATGAATGAAAAAAAATATTTTTAAGGAAAAAAGTTGTGCACACGCGAGAAAATAAGATGTGTTAGCTTTCACGCGTATTAAATATTAAGAAGGAATGCCTGACTCTCCGGCTGGCTTAAGTAGCTCAGTCATATATAAAACCGTGGTTATCTTCATTTTCTGGCGCGACGAGATGAACAGGAAATTGATTCATTTTCATTTGCATGTTAATTATGACTCCTCTGGAAAAGTATTTGTGAGCTTTTCTGCTGAGAGTGAGATGAAGCGTACATATACTGTTATACGAAAGCAAATGAATATAAATCTTTCATTTTGATCTTATCAATGTGGAATAATATGCGTTGAGTCGTGTCATGTAAGCAAACTACAAAACTTTTTATGACATTCCCAAAATCCTATAAACTCATTTGACGCGGTGTTGCAGCACCATCCTCTGGCATCCCACTGCCAAGCGTGCGTACATAATCGAAAATATATCGCTCTGAAAAAAAAACTTTTTCCTGGATTAAACGGTTTTCCATAACGTGCCTTTTTACTTTTTCTAAAATGGAGGGAGCGGAAATAAGGTTTTTTTTGGAAAGAGTTACCCAAAACTTGTGTGTGACAGAGCAATGCGCCAAAAAAATATTAGGAAAGATGGAAGATGAGTATCATGTGTACCAACATGGATCTTGTTGGTTTTGGTTGGTGGTCGTGGTGGAGGAATAATTTCGGAAAAAAGAAAAAAAACTGACACAATAATGAAACTCGCACCACCACCAGCATCCATCCAGATAATACTCTGTGTATTGTGTTCCACGACGGCTCCCCTAATTTTTTGGGAGATATTATTATTATGTTGGATAAAATACAGTTGCTTGGTACAAGCCTTTTTGTTGTGTCGCGCGCGCGCCTCCAAAAAACACTTGTTTTCCTTCTCTCTTCTTTGATTAGATTAAAATAAATCTGAGCTGGCTGCTGCTGTGGCTCGGTTTAAAATCATTATCAAAAATATACTCGCCGCAATGTAGAAGCTTATAATGAGATATTAGGGTAAACCGATGTGTCCATAAAATAGAGTCTACTACAGCAACACCCAGAAGGGATTGATAAATGGGTAGTGTATATTTATATGTGTGCATAATTTGTTGTGTGGTGTAGTTTTTGCCCAACTGTCCCAGAAGAATAGTATTATTGTGTTATTCTCGGCTCAGTTGAGAGAAAGAGACGAATTTCAATTAACTTGGCCAGAATCGTGGATGGTACCCGGCCACGGGCGAAAAATTATGGCTTCCTTTTTTCTGACTAAAAACCAACAAGCCAGAAGTGGACATGAATGAGTATCAGAGATGCTCAAGTATTTAATTACAAGTAATTAATTATGTAATTAATTACATTTTTGTAATTAGTAATTAGTAATTTCA
>JAHZNF010003951.1:0-14878 GCA_027744215.1 Troglopedetes dispersus | reverse complement strand
AAGAAGAAATATTACATAAAACCCTTTTTTCTCTTGTTTCACCTTCTCCAATTGAAACCTTTTTTGTCTGTCGTCCCTTTTCCACATTCTTACATGAGAAATCATAATACTTGTGCAATAAGGTAGTAGTATTAGATTGTAGTTCATAAATAAAATCCAAGTAATCATTATTATTATCGCGATGATAATGATCGGGATCCTTTTTTCCCTGGTTCTTCCTTTTTTTATATATATTTTTGTTCGTTTGATCATCATCATAGTAGTACACACAGAGAAGAAGATCATGAGTCTTCTGATCATTTCTTTTCTTTCTTTTCTCCATTTCAAAGTTGGTTCTCACAAAGTTAACAAAAAAAATCCAGGAGCACAGGAAGCAAAAAGCTCCGGGAGAGGACATCAGAAAAAAAGACCGAAAGGATTACATATATATTTTTTGTTCTGTTGTGCACACAGAAACACAATGACATTGATGATGGTTTTTTGCCATTAGAATAAAATCGAACAAAGAAGTCATCCTTTCTTACTTACTATCAAATTCATTATGATCGTCTTACACAAAAAGAAAAATAAATAATGATAAGTGTCCCGGGCAATGTTTTCCTCTCAAGTATTTTTTTCTGAATCTGTTTGCTTCCCATTTCTTGTGCAGAAATTTGTTTTTAATATGATTACGGGTTTGGTGTTTTTTGGTAAGCACTTTCCGAAAAGGATTGCTTCACTCCAATTATAAAAATTGTTGTTGTGTATATTTAAATTGGAGGAAGTAGGAAACTGATTCTTTACAGACACCAAATAGTAACAATATGATTATTACGATTATTATGAAAATAATATGGAATGTTCGGTTTTAATAACATTATCCAAATTATTTCCGTCTTCTTTAAACCTTATTGTGGAGTCGAACATTGAAGGATATTATGGATTTGGAGTTTACTTTCCCAACAGTCTGTGTGCAAATCCATGCTGCCTTCTGATTTTTCGTTCGGAGTAACCTCACAAATATATTTATGAGCAGAATAATTGCTTATGTGCCCATATTAATGTGCCAGAGAAATTATAAGAAATATGAGACAAGTCTAAAAAAATCATATTATTTAGTCTTGCTTCGTGCGGAATAAAATTGTCGAGCTGGCTTCTGTTGTAAACCGTTTCAAGTTTCTATATATTTTTTTTATTTTAAGTTCATTGGGTTAAATTTGTTATTTCTCAGTTGCCTCTTGTTTAATTATAAGTACATCATATGAGACATCGAAGCTAAAATACTTGTATGGGCAATATACATGCATACATACATTCGTTTCATTTCATACAACAAAAAAAATGACTATCGAAAGAACGTTCGACTCTCCTAAAATTAGCTGAAGTTCAACAAACCAAAAATTAACATAGTGCTAAACTAATAATCATAGCTTATTTTTTCTAAGTTTTTTTTTCTCTAAAAATATTTGCCTAATCAACAAGTAACAATTAAATACATTTGGGTCAAAACATCAAAGAAAATGTGTGCTACAAGAATTGTCACTGGTTTTCGTCCAATAATTAATATAGTTCCAAGAAGTACTTCTAAACTACTCGATATGAACAAAGAATACAAAAATAAAGCTCTAATGCTAATAAGACAGAAAGAAAAAAAAGTCATACAAACAGCTTAGTAGTACAACAGTAAAAGGGACGACAGACAAAAAAGGTTTCAATTGGAGAAGGTGAAACAAGAGAAAAAAGGGTTTTATGTAATATTTCTTCTTTTATATAAGAAGAAGGAATAAAAAGGGCCTTTTGACTCTTTTCATTTCTTCTCTCTTTTTTTGTACTTGATTTATTTCCTTAATGTGATCATCTCTACCTTACACAATCAGTCTGCTCTCAGATCCTCACAGCACCCTTCCCTACATAACAACCTGGTCTGCTGCTTTTCCTCAAAGGCTTGTTCAACAGAAAGTAATGATGACAAAAGGTTAATATTGTATGGTTGCTTTTTTTACGCAACTCTTATTTACCGTCCTCACACGTATTATCGGATTTTCATTTCAAATTAAAAGGAGTGTTGTTGTTGTTACCTGCGTAAAAATTTCGCAGAATCAAATAGAAGAACAGAAAAGAGGTGACCTGACAAGCAAAAAGGGTTCATTGCCCGATTCTGCAATGCAACTCTTTATCTTCGTGATTCCTAATTGCAAAAAAATATGGTGACCAAGGGTAACTTGAGATTTTGAACGAATAGTGTTTTTTTTTCTATCATGCTTGTGTTTTGAAAGGGGGCTGGTCATGCATCGAAGAAGGGTAACACGTGAGAAATGATAGGTCTACGTTTTCCAGAGCGACCAGAGAACAACAGAGTACTCGTGGAGGTATATAAAAAATTAGCCGCACGTACTGGTCACTCACAGCAGGAAATAATATGAAATTTTAGGATGAGCCATCTATACAATCGCTATTTTTTCATTAACCAGCCATGTGTATTGTTCTCCTTTTTTTATGGTGAATTTCACGGAAGAAAGTCAGAAATTCCTTCCAATTTACTTGTAATTGCACACATATGAGTTATGCCTTCTGTGAAGTCATGTAACTTACTTCACTTATTAAAGTTAGCGTTGAAGAGTGCAATTTCTTTAGAGGCATGCTTACTAGTATTCACCATTATTTGTTGTTATACTAGCATGAGATCCACTAGACTACCTATATTGACTAATTTAAATAATTTACCTTTCCCTTTTCCTACTACTAATTTATGAGAGAAATTTATTGGCTTGACTCCCGTTTTTTTTTCATTCTTTCAAATGTGGAGAAAAAATGGTAAATATAAGCAAGGCTCTGCTTTCTACTCCTGTGTACTTTTTATTTCCAGTTGACAGAATAAAGATGATTGAATTGAGTGAATGAAGACGACAAAGATCAAACGGAGGTAGATAATAAAAACGTGGAGAATGTGAATAAGAAGGACACCAGCTAACAAACTCGGCTCTTCGTAATAACGCTCTAACTCTCCGTTAGGCTCATTTTTTTCTTTTTTTTTTTTTGAGTATCCTCATTTAAAATCCGTTTCGGAGGAGAAGGTATATTAAATACGTGTACGCATTCATATGCATCCAACATATATGCATGTAGATATATATGTATATATTTTTTCCTTTGACGAATTCAATGAGCTTGCTTACTCATGCGATTTTTATGACATTTTTTTCCTCTCTCTTCTTCTCCTTTCCAATTTCGCTTTTTTGTAATTGTAGAGGATTGTGAGCGGGAGAAAAAGAGAGACTTGGTAAAAACATCGACGTTGTTGTTGGTGGAGGCAGGTTTGGTGCAGACGCGCCAGAGAAAATTGGAATGAGTTGAGGTGCAAAGCTGCCTTCGTAAATGAAGCTTAAAGTGACAACTACAGAGTGAAAGATGTGTGTAGTGTGTGTTGTCCCTTTTTTGGCTCAATTGAAAATAACCCTTTCTTTTCCACCTTCCCATTTGAAAAAAAAGACAGGAGCACATAACATAATGCAAAAAATAGGCATACACACACATATGACATGTTGAAGACGATAATAATAATGCATCAAACAATTTACAATTTTTTTTACGAGAGCAACTTCCAATTCCTGGTACATGTTACCTTCCTATTTTAAATATTTTTTTCAGAGGTAATAATATATAAAAACATATTTCGTTGGAATTTCCTGATTAAATTTCCCAGGAGAATTTTCACAGGATATGTGGAGAAAAAATCCTGCTTACTTATTCCTTCAGGTCCCCACCTTCAGCCTCAACAATAATAATAGGTTGACTCTTCAATTGAAGAATACAGAATGAAAATGAAATTACAAGTTGCTTTATGTTCCACATTAGAGCACATTATGAAGCTAATATGCATACTATGACTTGCCTACCTTAGAAAGGGGAAGGAAAATTTTTTTTTCGCGACACCTTTTTTGACCCAAGACCTGCTCACGCATTCATGTGAGTGTGTGTGTGCATAAATATGCTGAGCAGTTAATGCATGGATTTTTTTCTCTGATGATGAGGAGAACCTGCTCAATGTGGTGTTTTCTTCTTCTCTGTCGAGTCTTCAAAGTCGACAAAAAAATCCTTTTCTTCACTTTGATGATTTTCACAGGTTGAGTGAGTCGACTGATGCTTACAAAATGAATGAGGAAAAAAAGAGAGCGAGTGAAAATTGAAAATCTCATGACTCAATAATTTAATATGATGATGATGATGGTGACGTTGGGACGAATTCTATTTTTTAGATAAGCATAATACACGTAAACATGTAGAAAGAGAGAGAGAGGCGGGCTTTCTCCGCGTTCCAAAAAATCGCATTTCGTGATGCTCAACAAAATAAAATTGAGAAACACCTATTCTACCTATTTTGCTGATGATGTTTCCCGAAATAATCATGTACAGGGTTACCGAAATTTCCGAGAGTAGTGCGTTCTCTAATCGGAATAGTAATCAGCCGAATCTTGAGGATTGTTTGGCAAAAGGTGAATGCATGTGGAATATGTGGTGATGAAGCTAGGATTTCTTAAATCTGACACGAAATATTTAGTTGCTCATTTTCCAAAAAAAAATAGGTGGGCGTCCTTCCGTTAAACAGATGATATGTTTTTGTGGAGATCTCCACATCCAGAAATTATAGAAACCACAGAAATGAAATATCAATTTTTTGCCTACCTTCCCGCTTTATGATGTATGATTTATGATGCATGATTTGCTGACGTTTTGTCCAAAATTCAATTATTTTGAACAAAAGCTCAGATAACCAAATTTCTAAAAAAAAAGTTTCAATATCGGGATTAGTTTGAAAGTAGACCATTTTCCTTTGAATCGTACACTAATTTTGGTTAAAATTCTTGTAAATAGCAAATGTTTCCCATCTCATGTGTGTAATATTTTCTACTAATCTTGTGTCAATCTCGTGTAAAGGGAGAGTTTTCACAAAATTTTCATTTTTGATTCCTCCACAGTTCCTCCCATCCATGTTTCGTGATGGTCCCGTTGTCAAAATATTTATGCCACTTGAGCACATGTGAAATTATCAGCTTAGTTGCTAAGTGCAGTGCTGAAAGAGCTTAGCTTCAACATTGCATAAATTTCGGAGAAGAGTCTCCCTTCCCGAAAAAAAAACTTTTCTGTCCTTCTCTTCTGCCTAGATAGTAGTTGTTATGTTTCTGCACTTGTGAATGTCGTCGTGAACCTAAGTCTTGGTTCCATTGTTTTTTTTGTTCCTATTTTAGTCTGTTTTCCTTTTACAAAAACGAGGGATTTGCTGAAAAGGATTTTTGAAATGAATTGAAGACAAATCCTCCCTTGTTTTCCCGGTATCATCATCACCATCATCATCTCACCAGATACTAATTAAACGGAGACAAGATGAACCGGAAATTCTCAGGTAAACAGTGAAAAAAACCTAATAATTTTTAGTTTCCTCCTTGTTCCCTTTATCAATGATTTGTGTGAGGATGATCGACACTTCTAAAAAAACTGTTTGGATAAATAAAAGTTGGTAATATGAAGTAATGCAAGTTGGGGCAATATGGTTTCCACCTCCTTCCCATAATAATTCATTGTTTGTGTCGTCCACTCTCTCGAAATCATTCTACCTTCATCAAATAATATTCCTTATCGGAATTATTTTTTTTTATTCTTTTGATTGACAGAGTAGAGAAAATATGGAGTTTTGTGGCTGTATGCTTTTAATTTTTTTTTCGAATAAAATTACACATCCATCCACTCTCTTTATTATCAATGATGAATCGTTTTTTTTTCAAGTACCTTTGATGGCTCTCACGGAGAAGGAATAAAAGAGCTCTTATTTAGACAAAGGATTTTTTTAAAATTTATTTCTGCTCCTTTTGTTTTGTCTCGATTGCCCAGCGTCTTTTTTGTTGTTGCTTGGTCCCTTCATGTGTGCTTTTGAAAAAGGATAATAATATATTTTGACTATGCTTATTATGCTAAAACATTATAATTATGCGTGCAACCTGGAAATTGGGAAAAAAGGAAGGGGTTTACGAAAGAAGGAAAAAGGGGACCATATATGTCAGTATTTATTTATGCTATATCCACTTATAAAAAAAATGTTCGAAGACAAAGCAGACTCTTTTTGAACCACGAAAGATGGACCGATATTGATCAGGAGCAGCAGACAAGAAGCACAAACTTCCTCTTGCATGCATATGTAAAAAGTTGAAACCAGGAATTAAATAATGCTCTTCTTGTTTTCCACACTCACTCTGCTGCTGCTGTGTTGTTGTTGTTGTGGTTTGGTAAATATATTGGTTTTGGCACTTGGGCAATCAATAACAAAAAAATCAATCAATTCAATATCCCAAAATGAATAGCCCACCTTTGTTATTCACATTTTACCATTTTTGATGACAAGAGAATGAGCAATGAGATTTTTTTTTAGTTTTGGAATATCAAGATAATTGAATTAGTATACCTGAAGCTACCACTTTGTGCCTTACTTCACCTTATACCTATCTTGCTCTACAAATAATAGTAAGTCTTGATGATGATAAGTACCAAAGTATAGTAGTTCGCAGAAAGCAAGTAAAGCAGACCATTATATGATGTATGTAGATGGCCAGTATCAAGACGCCCCACGGGAATTCTCTCTTTCAGAAGAGAGCACACATTTTCATAGGAAACTTGCCACGCACGCGTGCATGTGCAATGTGCAAAGTACAAAAGCATTGGATAAGCTCCACGAGCAAAGGTTAGCCTTAATTATCGCAAATATATATTTATGTGGAACAAACTTGAATAGGAAGATTTTGCAGTAACTGAACTTGTAGCTCGAGCTCAGGGTGCAAGGAACAAAACGGAAATATGCATTTCATGTACAGCCTAGGTTAGGAAACCTTCAATGAGAACAAAGTTGGAGCTATGTAGTAGCTCTTCCCTTGTCAACAGGACTGGGGCTACATGCATGACAATCACATTAACTATACACGGATATTATATGTTGCTACTTATAGTCTGTAAAATATTATTCTTCTCGAGAAATGACAGTTTGTTTCTGCTTTCGTTGTTGGCGAAAAAAAAATTGAACAATATTTTCTGTTCCACTAATACATCTACTTACGTTCCTCAACTGAGCTGAGGGTGAACCAGGGAAAAGGGAAAAAATGACTTTCTAATGTAATGTATGCATATTTTTTTTCTTCTTCTTGTTCCATCCATCCATCCATCTCCCCGTATCCATCCATCCAATCATTCATCCATCATCAGTCAACAGACCATAATAATAATATTCATCTTCTTCCTTTCCATTTTTTTCCTCCAATAATATCTGCATGTAGTATATATTTTTATTACGTAGACACACACTCACAGGTCTCCTCTCTCTCTCTCTCCTGAGTAGCCTGTTTTTTTCTCTTTCTTCCTTCAGTCAGTCCAGAACGCAGGAGCTTGAAAGAAATGAAAAAAATTGGTGCTGTGTGTGTGCGTGTGTGTAGTATGTAGCATTGCATCCATCTACTCAATAATAGTAATGATATTCATAAGAGAGAGAAGGATCATGTTTCCAGCTCACTCCAGTCAGTAGAAAAAAAATTTTTTTTTTCTAAAAAAAATCCGAGAGAGAAAAGGAAAAAAAGTGCACATGGAATGGATGTTACCATTATGGATAGATTATTGGATGGATGGATGTGCACGGACGGACGGACGAGAGAGAGAGAGGATGAGGGAAGGATATGCATGACGACGACACGACGATAATACTTGCATTACTTATTATTATTACCAGCAGAATACTAAATATACTTTATAAAAGATATATATTCCTCACTTTATCTAAAGCTACATAGTTGATACATAATATAGAGTGAGGATGCTTCAGCGACTGCTCTATAATATGGTATTATTATACTTTTTTTTGTGGAAAAGGACTTTTTTGTTGAGGCAGTGGTTTCTCCACCGGAGAGTAGTGTTATATAAGACTAGCAATATTATTCTCTTTTTTTTCTTCTCTCTCCAGTAATAAGTTCCAGAGATGCATAAGATGGATGGGTGAATGTGTGTGGTGTGGCCTGACTTGGCCATGGGCGAATAATTTATTGATTTTTTTTCTCTCAGTCTCTCCTTCTTCCTGCTTTCTCGTCATTCTGGGCTTCGTCCATATTTTTCCCCATTTTATTTTTCAGGAAACGCAGGAGAGAGAGAGAGAGAGAGAGAGGCAGGCTGTCTTTTACAGACACGGGCGGGCAGAGTCCATCACAGTCGTTATCCTAGGCTTATCCTCCCTTTCTACATTTTTTGGGAGGGTGATAGTACCATACTACGTTGGAGCCACATTACATGTATCTTATTATGCTCATAATAATGTGTAGATTAGATTTGCGCTCTTGACCAAAGACTAAGAGTAGTAATAAGTTGAATGTATTGTAAGTATGGCGTAATTACATAATCAAGTCATTTTAATCCGGTTCCATTCCTTTAGCTCCACTATAGAATAATTTCCCACTTGGCAATTAACAGGTTGACTGCATTCTAATAAGAGTTCACTCTAATTGAAGATAATGTTACTTAAACAAAAGTTTGTAAACCAAGTTCCCTGTAATCTCCAATTTACAAAGTAAAATAATGTTTGTAGCATGTTATAGTAATTACTTGAGCAACTTTCAACAAAAAGCCGCTTGGTGCATTCGTCTCCATTCAGGTTGGTGCGGAATAATACGACATTCATGAAATACGGATTGATGTTTCCATCAATTTTCCTATTTATACCTACGTGTATATGTATATCATAGTAATGCACTGCATACGCTGATTATCGTCTGATATATTGAGTTGTGGCAAAGCGAAGAAGAAAATGGTAATAATTTTGCGTGCATTGAAAAAGCTCGTATGAAATAGAGTAACATACTTCTGGACAACAATGTGCATGCTCCTACTCCTTCATACATTCTATGTGAAGGAAAGGGAGAGAGAAAAAGTGGGATGTGAGTTGGAATGCACACCCGGATTTGACATTAGGTATGCAAATGAGCTTGAAAATTTATGCACACATGTGTCCACGTCCCATTATGAGTCTTATGGACCTCTCTTCCATAAACCCACCAAAAATACTATGTTGCATATGTGCCTTTACAACAATTTCTTTTTTACGTTGAAGCAGCAGCAGCAGTCGCCTGATTATAATAATAATCAGAGTTGAAACTCAGAGGAATTTTGTATGGAAGCACGACAGATATTGTGACGATAAGACCAGAAGGCAGATGCACATTCACATGCATGCAGGTATACATACATTTAAACGCGTGAGCGGATACCTTCCAGGAAAAAAAAAGAATTGAGCTAGCACAATAAATAAGCGAGGTATGTATTTACGATGTGCATAAATTAAAATATTATATATTTTTGCTACACATAAATACATTTGAGTTAGAGGCTGCACCAAAAACCATAATGTGGAATTATAATAACCCTTTTTTGCTTGCTTTTGAAACTGAGCATACTCAAATTTCAAACTGCACACACCACCTTTAGTTTTGTGACAAGCGAAAGCAAAATGTTAATCTGATCATTGTAGTGTGTGTGTGTGTGTGTACGTGCACCTATGGAAACTCCAACCAATGCAGCAGCAGCAGCATTTTTAATCTTTCGTCCAACAAATACCCACACTTCTCACTTTCCTCACGTTTCCCATCGTCCGTTGTTGTCAAAATGCAGAGTAGTCAAAGTCACACAAACACATAACTGCCGCTTCTGCAATGAATGTGATCCACGAATTCATTCTATTATTCATAAATTCATATCCATTTCTGGTTTACTGCAATGAAGCTTACAAAAAGGCAAACACTAGATGGTACAGATTCCTTTCCAAGTTTGTTCCTCGCATCACCCAATTTTTTTAAAGGAAACTCCGTGAACCTGTGATAATGATAATTCGTAAAACTGTTGAAAACTGTACTTGGCACATGTGGACAGTGGAAATATTTCGTCATTATTTGATGTTCATTTTAAAAAAATGCACAAGTTTTTTAAGTTTTTATTTAACGGGAATTAACGTAGATTTTGAAAGATGAATGAATGAAGCGAGAAGAATGCTGGATTTTAGTTGACATTGATATCCTCACGCTTTGCTCATACATACGTGATGAGCCACGTAGTAGTATACTTGTCCCTTGTGTGACATGGACCCCCAGTGGGTATAATACGTCCATACTACAACAACCCACACATAAAAATAGGATTTGTTCGTGGTGAAAATATAGAATGGCCGACTGTTCTATTTTTTTTTTGAGGATGCTGTGTCTCAGCAGAAAATATATTTGCATCCCATTTTTCCTGGTAAATACACCCATAAATATGTATTCACACGGTGGTGGTGGCTCTCTGTTCTATGTACCCACCATCATCCTATTATTATCATGCATCCAAAAGAAGTCAGGCTGGAAAATGGAAACTATTTTTTTTTTCTCTGAAGCTTATTCCTCTTCTTTTGTTTTCGCTTTTGTGGGTTCGGTTCCTTTTTTTATTGTTATTACATTCTGGTGGAGAAGGGAAAAGGCAGTATATTTTGTGCGGCTTGCTTGCTTGCTTTACTCCGTCTTCCTTTCCCTTGTTTGTCCATATTGACAAAATATTTATGTATACATGTGTCCTCATGTCTCAGAGAAAAAAAAACGGAGAGGATTGCGTATTATTATATTGTCCAGCAGTAAAAAAAAGACTGCAATAAAATGACATGATGACATTTCCTTCCCTTATCCTCCTCCAGGAATGAAGGAGGAGGGAAATGGATGAAAATCCAGTTCAGAGAGAAAAATACACAATAATAAAAATAAAATAAAATAAAGGGAAAAAAATAACATCTTTTCTCCTTTTTTCCAGTACATAATATGTTTTTTTTTTCTTCAGTCAAAATGTATGTAGTGATCAGACTGGTATTTTATTTTCAGGAGCTGTGTAGCCTGTGGTGTGTGTGTGTGTGTGTGTGTGCGTGCAATGTACTGTAATGTGATGTAATATGTAATGGAATGGGATCGGAATCTCCAAATAGCATCATCCTGGACATTCATTCCTTTCCTTCTTCTCCACAGTCCCTTGGGAATATCCAGGGAGTCAGGAAAGTAGTCGTTCTGGAGAAAATGGACGAGAGTGCGAGGATGAGGATATCAACAACAACAAAAAAGTATGCAATGCATATACACGTTCATGCATGCACAAACACACACACACAGAAAAAAATATAGAAAGAAAAGCGCCGAGGAGGCAAAAGGGCAGTTTGGTTATTCCTATAAAAGAGCACTCAACCATGGAAGGAGTGTTGCAAGCGTAGCATTTTTTATTCTTCCTTCACAGTGACTTTGGCTTTCCTGGAAAGAGAGAAAAAAATAGACAATAAAGGGAAGACAAGAGGGATTCTCCAGGAAAATGACAATAAAATGAATTACATTGCTCGGCACTCTTTTTTTTCTCTCTGGTGATGGCGAAGGAGGAAAAGTGCTCCAAAAATGAAACGACCAGCGACGACCATCTTTTTTTTCTCCAGAAAAAAAATATATAGAGAGAAGAACTGTGAAAAAAAGAGCAAAGGGCGACCATCAAAACAAAAGAAGTAAAAGTAATGCAGAAAAAAAAATATGAAAGAAGTGATATCATCATTTTCCAACCAAAATATATATGCAAACAAACAGGGCAAGAAACAAAAAAAAATATTCCACAACCGCTCAATATTATTATATTCCCTCTATATTTTTTTAAAACAGAAAGTCGAAAAAAAACAAGGGAAAAAAGTTTTTTATCGTCTTTCTTGTAGAATTGAATTAGCTTATTTGCGAGAAAAAAATAGAGACGTAAAAAATAGGAGCAGAACGGCTACTACAACTACTGCAGTACTAGTGAACAAATGAAATGCACACACACACACAAGAAGCATATGTGCTGTTGGTTCGTTCGTGGTTTTTTCCCTTATTATTATGCTTCACTTTTTTTTCAGTCTTTAAGCCAAAACTCAACTTTTTTTATAAGAATGTCCACACATGCTTCCATAAAAAATGCTTCTTTTCTCCACACTGCCTCCATTGAGAACAGAGAACCATGTTGATGGGATTTTGACTACTAGGAACGGAGAGAAAAAGAAATGGAGACGAGAATGGACAAAAATATGTGCATTATTATTATTTATTTGGAGCGAGGCAAAAAAAATATAATCGAGAACAGACGTGGACACATAAAAAGTTGACTGTGAGACTTTTTAATAAGAAAAAAAAGAAAATCATTGTGATCATCATGTTGACTTGAAGAAGAAGAAAAAAAGGGTTACAAAGTAAAAGGAGATTTTTTCCCTTTTTATACTTCCTTCGTGTTCGTTCCCCACCCCCCCCCCCCCAAAAAAAAGTTGACAGATGCATGGAAGTAACAAGGAAATAAAAGAGACATGAAAGCGTGTGTGGGGAAGAAGGGACATTGGCATGAAAGCGAAACATCCGTTTACAAGAAAAAAAAAAAGAAATGTATATAAAGCAAACAAATATAATAAAATGTAAGAAATTAATAATATTAGAGAAGATTGAAGATTCTCGGGAAAAAAAGGGAGACAAGAAATGCATGAAATTCTCTTCCGAGTTACCATTGCATCAGAATCCCTTCTTTCTTTCATTCTGCTGTCCATCAAATGCGGAAAGAGTGATTTGAACTGAATGCTGGGTAGTTGGGATTGCATAATAAGAAGAGTAATAAGGATAATAAGGAAGTCCTCTGTAACTCTTTTTTCTGAGCTTGAAAGCTATCCTCACAAGAAATTGTGTGCACACATATTGTGGAGTGTGTCCCCCTTCAAATATTTCCTTGCACAAAAAAGTGAGATTTGATGTGATGCTTCTTTTCCCTGTAGAATCTTAAAGTGCATAATAATATGCATACTGAGGTAATATTTGTACAGTAAAATACACACTGAATAAGTCAGTATGTATGTACTAATATCTGAAAAGAAACATGTTGTGCAAAATACTGACTTCTTGTTACATATATGAAGGAAGCATAAATATACATTGCACCAGGACAAAAAAAAATACTTTTTAAAGTGATATTTTGATATAAGATTTTCCAAAATTATTACCCATGCTCATGTCAATCTTGTTGCACAAATCTTACAAATACATAACTTTAATGACTAATATCTGTGCTAATGAATTTTTATATGTGCAAAATGTTCATTTTTTAGATGCGCTCCTATTGAAAATCCCTTATTACATTTTATAGACTTCTAATAATGCATCACATAAGAACGAGTCATGGAGCTTATTTTCTCCAGCAATGAGAACATTACGGAGCAACCCTGGAACCAACAAACAACATGAAAGCGACTACTACATAGATAATGTGACGTACCTATAAATACATATGCACATAACATGCATGTATATTCCGAGCTGTAATAACAAGTTGCATTACATGATGCATTTACATGAAAAAAAAGGAGTGTGTGAGTGAATGACTGGTGAGCTGACTCCAGCCGTTTTTCCAGCTCACAATAGAATGCAACTCTCCTCCACCACACAACAACACCACTCACGCACATCACATCAATTGTCTTTCTTTTTTCGGGGAAAATGGGAAGGGTGGACGTGGAGAAAAAAAAGCGAAACAGTGCGTAAACAGGAGAACCACCATGATCATCATCATCATCATCATCATCATCGTGAAAACGCAGGGAAAAGTTGATCCATGGACACACACAACTCATATGAATACATTAGCGAGACAGAAAAAAAAATGTTCCGGCGACGAGTGTCTGAAAATGTAACCTCCACCAACCAGTCACACCAAAAATATATTACTTGGTTGCATACTAAAAACACACACGTTCATGCGTAGGCCTACTATGCACATTATGCACATAGTAATAAGATATTCAAAAATTGTTACCATTATTCCCATTTCACTTGTGTACAAAAAATATTCCATATATGTGTAATATATAAGCTTTCCAAACACCAACAAAAGTAACAGAAATGTGCATTATCTTTGCTCATGATTTTGATGTGCGCCAGCCAGCCAGTGTAACACTGGAAACAAAAAATGCATAAAATGTGTACAAAGGGCATGCATAATGTGAATAGATACTCTCTTCTCAGCTTTATACCCACTTTCATCCTCCTATATTCTCATTTTTTTTGTCTCAGCCAACAAAATCGGGGGAAAAAGCGTATGTTTCCCTGAAAACGGTATGTGATGCGTTAGCGAACTGGGTAAATGATATGGATGCCGGCCATGATTAGAAAAAATGGGTGGTGGTTGGTGGTGGTGGAAACTGAACTGGAGAATGAGGGAACTGCTGCTGGAGTAGTTCAATAAGATATGATATGCGTGTCCAGATTCCCGGCTATTCACAATTACATGCTGCATACATACTTCTTATTTGTAACAACTGGAAATCCTACATAAGTCATATATTTCACGCGTACAACCGATTTTTTTTTTGCCTAATACCACCAGATAATCAGAGCGAAGGGAAATCATTAGGGTGATTTGGAATAATTTGGATGTGCTACGCTGACACTCCATTTTTTTTGGAGTTGGAAGGACTATAGTGTCCACCTGCTTGGCTTGCTATTACTTTGCTTTTACTTCTGATGATGGGTCCCAATTCTCATGATTTTGTGAAACCTAACCTGACACTTGACACGGGCGTAAAGTTTAGTAATAAAAAATGTTATTTTTAAAAATTAATTCTATTTACTCCAAATAATTTGGCTAGCGTTTTGTAAAAAGTGCAACATAAAAATATAGGAGCCGGTTAAAAAATATTGTACATAAAAATTAAGGAGATTTTAAAAAATGCAGGTGTGACTCTCGTCACGATTTATTTTTTATTTACACGCGCATGCAGCTGAATTTGAATAAGGTATTGCATCTAAAAAAATGTATTTTTACT
>JAHZNF010003950.1:0-17660 GCA_027744215.1 Troglopedetes dispersus | reverse complement strand
GCTGTTTCCTCAGTTTGTCTCTATAATTGCTTTAAAATTAGCGAAAGTAAATTGAGTGTGAGAAAGAAGGATGAATTTTTTGTTACTTGTGAGCATTAAATTTAAATTGATGTTTGATGACTCTTGCAGGAATGATCTCATCTTCATGGAGCTCAAGCTCGTCGTCAGGTGCTTCAAGCATGCTAAGTGCGACATTCGGCCCTCCGGGAGGGAGCAGCAGTAGTGCGGGCTCATCAGGAGTTGCTTCCTCCACCGGTTCAGGGGGAAGCAGCAGTAGCAGCAGTGAGCTCCTCTTGTCTTCATCTTCCTCCTCCCACTTGAACAACTTCAGTCCGACGCCGTCCTCCAGTGACGATGGGATTGAGAGTGATGTCGGCGGAGGAGACTGGGCGGATGAGCCGAGGAGGAAGCGGAATCGAGTCATTTTCAAATGTACTTGGCGTGGATGCGAAGTCACGCAGGAGGCTTGCGATGATATCGAAGCTCATGTCAGATCTGTCCACTTGGCGTAAGTGTGATGTTGTTCTTTCTTGCTAGGATAAAAAGCAGAAGGGGAAACTAAATGGGAGGATTTTTGCTAAGAGAGATAAAAAGAGTGGCTTTCACACTCCATTTACCACCACTCACGTTTCTGTCTTATTTCACTTCATCGTTCACATCGTTATCTCTTTGAAGAATGGGACAAGGAAGCCACTAAGAAAATTCATTTCTCAACAACAAGGCAATCACTATGTTTATATGGTGTACTGCTGCTGCACACTAATAATAAGTGAGGCCATGAGCTTGATGATGACCAGCAGAAAGTTGCACTCACTTCAAAAAGACTTTTTTCTCTTTTAGCAAAAAAAATATTTAGAGCAGGCATGTCTTTTCCATTAAAACTCTTCTGGGTTTTTTTTTCTTATTGAAGCATCTTTGTTTATTCTGTAGTGATCAAAATGTAGAAGAGCATGAGTTCTAGATTTTTATTACATTGCGTTAGAACTAAACTCGTTTACAAAATAAAGCTTAAAACTAAAAGGGCGACAATGTGATATATCTATTTAAGTAGGGAGGTTACGTTTTTACACTTCCTTGCCGTAATCATTATTGCTATTATTAAGTTTTGGATGGTCCCGTGTCAGATGGGTCAAATTTCCTCTTGATGTGGCAATACAGGCAATATGCCCTCGCATGTCACATTTCCACTCTCTCTTCGACTGTCCATCCTTACAAACACTTGACAAATAATGTGACTTGTATTTCGAACACACATCCAATTCTTGTCCACAACCGCATTTATATAGTTTTCTTGACAATTTTGGCCAATTTAGTTTATTGTATTTTGACATATGACTCATATCTCAATTCATTTGACTCTTACAATTTTAGAATCGGTGGAGAGGAAGAGTTCTACTACACGGAAGTGGAAGTTCCTGATCTCTCATCTCCCGCACCTGCATCGCTTGGCCCAGCATCTGCTTCCCTCCCGCCGTCGTTCACCCTGTCGGCCCCTCCACTTCTTAATAATATGCATCATCAATTCAAACAATCATTGCAGCCACATCAGCCACATCAAATTCAAATCCTTCCCCAACAACAGCATCATCATCATCAACAGGCGGTCAGCTTGAGCAGCAGTGTCAATCTCAGTAGCATGGCCTTCTCACCAACTCTCTCACATTTGGACATGGTTCGTCCAGCATCTGAAGGTAATTTGTTCTGCTCACAATCCAGTATAATGTTTTTACAAATTAATGATCTCCAGGAAATTAGGTCTACTCACTGTGACATTTATGGCGCACGTAAAAGCATTCATTTTAATAATCGTAAAATTCAGGTATTGACAACCAGGAAAACTTTTTTTCGCACTCTTTTGGCCATCACGTATTAAATTTTATTGTTTGCAAGTGGATCTCAAGATGTATCATCTTTTTTTTATATTTGAGCCATCAAAAATAAGTTTTAGCTTCTTCATCCTCGTCGCTTGCTGTTGTCAATTTTAATGGTCTCCCTCTGGCCTTTTTGGTCAGTCACTCATAAAAAATCCCAGGTAGAGCTTATCATTACAAGAATGAACGATCAATCTGATCACCAGCATACTACAAAAAAATGATTTTAAGATGCCTATAAATGTGTCAGGTTATCACAAAAAAAAGAAACAGAAGAATTAGTCGTGCTGTGCTGCACTAAAAGTGAGTGCAATATTCAAGGAGGAACAAAATCAAATAAATAGATACATAAAAGTCGTATTGTATGGCTGTGAGGTGGTATCACGCTGACCGACCCAAGGCCGCTTTTGCGCTACCAGGTGAATCAATACGCTCAATATATCTCGACAGCAGCAGCACAAGTCCAAGCAAAATGACCATTTCATTTTTATTATTATGGACGTTCAAAAATATATTGTGCCGACAATCAGTGGCTGGCGATCAGTATTTTATTCTGGCTCGATTGATACGCACGCACGGTTTTCCCTGCCTTCTTCCAATGCACTACATATGGTATCCACCTCTTATCCTCGATTCAAGTCACAACATCAAAAGATCAGATCACATCGCGGTAATTACTTACTTAAATTTATTAATTACAACAATGATCGTTCCTTGTCGTGACTTATTGTTGCGGCATTGTTAAGTTAATGGATTGAAATTGAAGAGATGTCTTGTGCCTGTCCGCCTGACGTCCGCTCTCGCTGTTTCGTCTTTGAAAAAAGAGGGACACGCATGTCAGGGAAATTGTTTGAGGAAAAATTTGCCAATTGGTTTTTTGTGTCTTGGCATGCATGGTGGAATCTTATCGATACAGCAATACTGATTTTCAATCAGGTATCAAGACAATGTGATTACTTGACTTCAATTTTGGCTCGCGAGGGAGCTGGGCAAAAGCACAGAGGGTGTTTCACTTGGTTTTCTGAGATGTATGATTGGAGTTGAATGATTATTGTGACATGCAAGCTAAAAGGAGTTATTATTTTTCGTCCACTCCCAAACTGCATTGCAATGGTCCGTGGCATTGAATTACATATTAGATGAAGCAAGAAAATTTGCATGGGATAAAGTAGCCATGCAGTCCTTCCCAACCACTGTTATTATTGGTGTCCATTATAAATAGTGATGATGATGATGTGCTATCGATGGAATACCAATTTTTTTTTCTTACTCAGGCCACCAAGCAAAAAACAAAGGTGCATGATTGAACAAAAATGTAGCTATTTACAAAGTCAGTGCAGTAGTTGGAGTGATAATTGTCTATATGGAAAAATAAACAAGCACTTGGTACAAGCATGTACCTGCCTACCCAGAGCTCACAATTTATTACTATTTCACGTCCACAGTTGAGCGTCCCGGTTAGTTAGCTTGGGGTTTGTAGTTAAATGGCAATTAGTATTTAAAACGATGATTGGACTATAAAAAATAAGTAGGATTGCCGATTGGCAGGCCAGGTGGCTAGCTTGACTTACGCCTTAGTAGTAGTATTTTTTTTACCCAAGTTATCATCACTAATCAAGCCATTTTTGTTCAATTCAATTTTTTTCCTCCTTGGCTACGTACCAGAAGGTGTAACTGATGAATTTTACATGCAAAGTACGCACCAAGCATCAGTAATAAAATGGCGACCAAACCTAGAAAAGAAAAGATCCTTGTGTTCGTTTGCCGTGTGTGTGTGTGTGTATTAATATTATTATGACATAATGATATTGACAGCACGAGTTCCTACTTGAACAGCGGTATGTGTACACTTTTAGATGTAATGCATAGTAATGAGAGAGTTGAACATTTTTTTTGTCGAGAAACACTCATTCTATTGATAAGGATGAACAGCTCTTTTTTTTCCACCACTTAAAACTGAACAAGTTACAGCAATCATGAAAGACAAAAGGAGGAAGTGAGTAGCACAAGTCGAAAAGAATATTAATACACTTACTCCAATAAAAAATATTAAACTCATCACGACTCAATTTTTATTTCATTTGATGTATTCTCTTTTTGCCGATACATATCCTTATTGTTATGACCAATCAACAAAATAATATATGAATCATGTGGAATACATAGAGGGGCGATATATGCGAATAAGAAAAAAAAACCGTGAGTTTTGAAATCAAATTTTTTTACGGGTTTAGATTGATGAAGACAAGGAATCCGGTTTAATTTTTATTTTCTATTGAAGAATAAAAATCACCTATGTGTCCAGTTTGCAGCTGCTACCAACCTTTTATTTTACCTGACTCATTCATCGAGAATGATGTGTTGATATTAGATAGATAACCTGATGGAAAAAATGAATCGAAAAATTTTGTTTTTTGTTTGAAATAAGCGAAGCAGGCACACGCCTTTATTTTTTTACTTCTCTGCTGTGTCCACCATGTGGCATGATAATCAATGGATCGACATTCCAACCAGGACTTGTACAGTAACGGCCTTAACTTGATGCATATTGTGCGCGTAGGCAGATAACGATGATGCTACTTTATTCGTTAAAGAAAATACCCTTCATCTTGGCTTTTTGGGTGTGTGTCCATCCACCACTACAAACTTAATAGCTTCTTGTTACCTCATTCAATGTAAAGAGCAACAAAAAAGCCATAATAATGTTCAAGGCAACAAAAGGGAGAAAAAAATTAGGCTACTTATCCACAACCAAAAGAGTGAGAGAGACCATATTACCGACTATATTACCATCATCATCGATCTTTTAATGCTGTTAAAAGCCTTTGCATACAAGTCGGTTATATGTATGTATTTGTGATGATGGTGGTCGGACTTGAGTTGACACATGAGAAACATTATCATCATTGTTGTTGCAATTATGTGAATATTTAAATGAAGTGATCGAAAAAAAATTGTTGGATAGCACATAAGGCATGCTCTTTAAAACAAGTTGGATTCTCACAAAAAAGTGGATAATTTTCTGGGTCTTCCTTTTTCTAAATGGAGTCTCCTCTCTCTAACTCGAAACGCTGCTTCATTGTCAATTGAAGTATCCTCGAGAAACTCTAGTGACGCTTTTTTGGCATTGTTGTTAACTTCATCCACAAAAACATAATACACCAAGTCATTGTCATCGTCATCATTATGAACCATGCTGATGAAAGGAGACACTTTCCATTCGCTGCTGCAAGTCCATATTACATAGTTTTTAAGTGAAGAACTGTGGAAAGGTGGTAAGGAACAAAACCCATGTTTGGTGCATGCACCACTCCATCACAGCTAAGAGAACTCTGAGAAGTATGTATTTTTCTTCTTAAAAATGCTATTATGCAACCGAGTAGGATTTTAGCGTTACCCATTTGATAATAGCCATTTTTATTTAATAAGGATGACAATACTATTAATGTGCAACTATTAACGGCTGGCGAAACGTGTGTGAATGCTACTTTAGTTTATCGCCATCCTCCATCCATCGTTTGTCATCGTCATTAAGGCACACTTTCAATTTCATTATTTTTTTTTGCTCCGCGTGTTAAATACTATCGCATTAATAGTAAAAAAAGACCCTGTTAAAGCAGATACCGTTTTTGTTACACAAGCGAACAGTAATGTGTGCGTATCCTTCATGCGCGCAAAGATAAGAAGTACGAGGTGTGAGATTGAAAGGGATCCATGAGGTATTCGATTTTATTCAAAAAGAAGAAAAGGGTATTTAGGTGCCCAACTGAAAGCGAAAAGACTGACGTGATTGTTTGCACATTGTTGCGGTTGGTTGGTGGCTTACATCCGTATCATTCACATTAACGCATACCTGCACATGAATGTAGGTATGAGCATTCAGTATTGTGTGTCAGGAGAGTGACGAAAAAAAAATTAAAATGCGCATGTGTGGCTATTAAATAAAATGTGAATAGGATAAAGCATGGCTAACGACGTCGTCACCCAATTTTGAAAAAAGGCTTTTTATGACGATGCCATGTTGATTTCACAACATTTCGTTTTTGTGAAAGAAGATAAAAAAATTGGGCACAGTTATAGCGTCATAAATCATGGTAAAAAGTATTATTAAAGTGTTATTAAGATGACTAAATATGTGCATAGCTAATGGCAAGTAATTTGAATAATGTAATTAAAATAATATTTCTTGTTGTTCGTGGTGTTTGCAGACCCAGAGTACAAATTAAATGCGCAGCAGCAGCGTAAGTCTCCAAACAATACAAATACTCAGCTGAATCCAAAAAAGAGGCTTTCACCCAAATCCAGTCCAGTGAGGAGGCCAAGAGGCGACACCAAAAAGTGCCGTAAAGTAAGTTGTCATCAGCATTGGCTGGAAAATCATATTCGTTAATATTTATGATAGAAAGGAATGGAGGCACGTGTAAATATGTAGGTATAATATTATGTCCTTAAAGTGTGCACAATGATGCAATACTACGTAAGTATGTCATTCCATCACCTTCTTTTATTTTGCCTCTTTCATTATCCGCCCTGCGTAAACCAGTCACGTCATCATCAGCCTCGTCGTGGAAGCAGCAGCCAACAATGAAGGCTCCTCCATTTCTACTGAAGAGTAAAAAAGTGAAACCATACAATCCGAAAATTGTAGTGAAATCACAAAACTACATAAATTAAACCCGATCATCATCATCATCATTATCATCTCATACAATTTGAAAACTCAGTCGTCTTCGTAGCCATCATAACATATATGATATTTGTATCACATCATCGCATTATTAAAAAAATATTCTTCTTATCTCGGTCATCAAGACAGTAATCATCATCATCCTCGTCGTCGTTCTCGCCGTCGCCGTTAAAAAATCGTCTTCTTCTACGTCAGCTAATTACTACCATACTGAACTTTTCAACGAGTGATGATTGATGAAAAAAAAAGATCTTATGATAAGACGAACAACTATCTTTGCTACGCAGTCGCCAGAATACAAAAAACAAGAGAAATGATTTCCGGTAAACAAATCGATACAGAACACAATAATACAGATAAGGACTCGTAATACGGTAATGATACATTAACTTTTAATCTAGACTTCGTATGAGTGGAAGGAATGCGCATAAAAGTGATTCCTATGACGTAAGAGTTTACAGAAATGACGAAGGTTTGAGTGTTTGCTTATTCAGCTTGTTACAAAGTATGCTTTTGGCATGTATGTATCAGTAGATAGATACATCATGGTTATGTATTAATTAATTTAGTAACAACTCAACAAAATGAAACGATGATAAGACAAAAGAAAAAGTCATCAAAAGCAATTTTCTTCCTCCTTGCATGAAAGAACACAATCTTATTTAATGTAAAAGGCATCATTCGTGCTTACCAGAGTTTTGTCAACAACTTCAGCTTATCTTTAAAACATCGAGGAAAGATTTCCCTTGAAAGCTGCCAAAAATGTCAACTTCTTGTCAAGATAATTAGTACATATGAAATTTGTAAGACAACCGTGGTGTATTCTGTACAACCTGCTCACATTAAAAACATGACAGGTTCACTCGTGGTGATCAAGTCAGGCCCCCCTTTTGAAACTTAATTAGTAAGACATAATTGTTTTCAGCCTTTTGTATTGGTGATTGGGAAAGATCACTTTGAAACAAGCAAAGAAATGGTCAAGCAGTGTTGCTAGATTAACTCCCACACAACAGTTAAAAGCACCACCACAAGAGCCGATGAGAAAATGTGTGCTAATTTATCACTGGTCACACAGAGGGAGAATATTAAGGCTGAAAAGGGTTGGAGGAGCACAGCGCAGTGGTGCACTGTGGCTACCAGCATTTTTTTCCTTGGTCAGTGATTGATTGAATAATTAGTCAATGACAGGATAGGCCTACATGGGTTGTATGTTGGTGAGCATCCATCCATCTCGATCGAACAACCAAAACTACAACAAAGCAACTTGTGCTGTTGCCCTTTTTACTTTAAGTTTTTACGATGTGAAGAAATGTGAGCAAGGTGGTGTCATCCTGTAGGCCGCTGAGCTCTGGTGATTGGTGTTGAAGTGGATAATTAGCAAGTGCAAAAATCATTTGGGCGTTAAATAAATTAATTACCTTTTAGGTTCTACATGTTTTGCATGAATATTCGTCGTGCAAAAATATATGATGCGCTAATTAAATCACATCCCATGCTTTTTGTGCACTCAACGAAATTAAAGCTGCATTACAATTAAATTGTAGCTCGTTGTGATTAGGATCATGATCTGAAGAGAAGCTGACATTAATGAACTCTTGTAACCCGTTATTTTCCCTCAGCCATGAGTTTTGACAACTTTTGCAGTTTCCCATATCACCATCATTATTGTTATCAACAAGTTGCAAATGAAGTGGAAAAAATGAATGAGCACCAGCAATCAATGATTGAATAGCCTTTTCCAAATTTACTCTCCACTTTACTATAATTCACTCGCGTCAGAAAATTCATACATTGATTAACTTGAAAAAAAAAACATTTTTATGGTACTCCTTTTGAAAACACAAAGATAATTTTTTTAGGTCGTAAGCTTAATTTATCTTCCTTTATTTATCGAAAGGGAAGATTGCAAAACTTTTCTTTAAATTGCTGTTTGTAACGTAGAAAATGAATGGTTTTATTATCTCCTCACAAAAAAGTGGAGGAGAGCAAGGATAAAACTTTGATAGTTTTGTGTAACAACACAAGTTGGATAACACACAACCATCAGCAATATTATAAAATCCTTTTTTTTTCTTCTTTGAACAAAAAAATCTCCGCTGATTTTTTGTTGTTGTTTAATAATAATGATGGTGGTGGTTGTTGAGTGGAGGTGTTTTGTGATTCTCTCTCTCTCCCTAATTTCCATTCTTTTTTTTCTGTGGTTTATGTCTGTTGGAAGGAGCAAGAAGAAAATTGGTATTTGGTATAGAAAATTGTTTACGCACATGTGACTTCATAGATATTCTTTTCATTATCCCCTTATATGTGGTCGTTTGTGTGTGCGTGTACTATTTATTTAGGTATCTTGCTCCATCATCCATTCTCTTTCGATTTCGTTCTGAAGAAATTAGGTGCTTTTTTTGCAAAACCAACACCGTGATCTAAATAACTAGCTGCTTCGTCAATCCCATACAAAAAATTATTACCTATTTTAGTTTTTTTTCTCATTTTCAAATGATGATCCTAATCCCGACGCTTGATTCTACAAACATGGGATGAAATATATGCGCAGTACTTTTTGATGGTATGTGTGCAGCCATCCACGTGTCATGGTCAACAGGAAGCGGAATGGTGAATACAGAATGTTGAAAAAAGAGAGATAATATTTGTGTACGCATACCTCCATGCACAATTCATCCACACAAATTTATGCTTGACTCACTTTAGCATGAAGCGATTCTTGTTGGTTGGTATTTCAAGAAAACAAATCTCAATTTTTTTTATCCAAGAGAAGAAGACCTACTATTGATTGATTCAAAGTCACGTTGCACTTGCTTATTGGGAGTTTTGTGCTGATCCTTTTGAAAGTAAAGAACCTTCCAAGTCAATTAAAATGCAGGCCAATTAAATATGCAAGATGTGCAGTGTGTAATGGCCTAGATCTAATATTATGCTATCGTCAATCAATCACTTTATTAGTGTTCATTAATTCTGCACAACCATTTTGTTGATCCGGCACTTTTGTTTACTATCAGTTTCAATTGGCTTGATGAAATGAAAGGGAACGCTTCACCAGAGCATTCGCCAACAAAATTAATCTGTTAAATGAGCATTATCTCCATCCTTCAATAGAATTTCTTAAGGTGACAAGACAAGGGATCAACAGTTTCCTCTGTTATTATGTGAAGATGTGAAACCAATAAATCAAGTGCTCCAGGTGCCTATTTCCGTGTACTCTTTGTAAGGAAGCAATTGCAAATTAATTAGAGACGCCAAAATGCCAGTATACATACTCTTGTGTGAGTTTGATTTTGGGAAAAGATTTCTTTCCACGGTTATGTTTTGAGACCTCGCACGAATCTAAATGAAACATTTTATTCAAGCAGTATTGTGTATTTTCTCTGTTTTAAGGATGAAGCTTTTATCTAGAAACGTTATTAAAGGCGCAATTTGTAGTTTTTAGAGTAGCTTTAGATTTGTGTTTCAGTATACCTTTGCCTCTAGTGTAAACATATTATGGGTCCTTCAGTCGGATTCGTAAATCTTAATGTGTGGGGTACCCCTTAATTGTAACGAATGCCCAGTAATAACTCGTGATAAGCATTATATAGTTTTTAGGAAACTCCGTTACTTTTTTTTAAAAAATGAAGAACATTTAGGACAACTTTGTTCTTCTGTCTCATCTCTATACTTTTTTTTATTTGATGGCGAGTATTGAAAAGACAGAAAAGGAATCAAATGACAAAGTACAAATGAAAGAATTCACTCTTCTTATTCTTTTGTTTTGTTCTTGCTGCAGAAAATAATGAAAAAAAAAATTATAAAAACGCCTTTACTCAAAGCAATTTTCCTGCAATTGCACAATAAATAATAAAAAGCGATTAATTCACTAACTTGTAACTGGTGCATTTTCTGAAGTCATTATTCTGTTTCTCAGTTGAAGTTGGCCCTAAATATACATATATATATTATATAAAAGTTGTTCTTATAAGTATAGTAATAATAAAATGATCAGAATAAAAATTGAAAGGCTTCACACTGTAAACTGCTAGGTAATATAAATAAACATATAAATAATTCATGAAAAGAAATAGTGTTCCTGTAGACTGATGAAAAAAAAATACATGAATGAAAAGGATTTTTCATCTCAGCTTAATAAAAAAACAATACACTGTAATAGACAACAATAGGGGAAAAATGTACATAGATTTTCATAATGGTAACACATTATTTGTGGTGTTTGCTGCGCGTGTGTTGTTTGTGTTTGATGGTACTTTTAACAAAATGATCTGGTGTTTTTTGTGTATGAAAAAAATGGAACCAAAATCAACTTGATTTCTATTTCCTACTACGACGTATCTTGTTTTTTTTCGCATCCACGCGGATTTTTGTTTTAACTACGTAGAGCCCGTATTATCATTGCAACATAAAGCCAAAACTAACTATTACAGAGAAAAATGTAATAGAAAAATTCTTACCAAAAATGACCAAGTCATCAATATTTCTTACCATTTTTATGAGAAAGACAGAGACAATCAGGACCTTAAAAAGAGTCTCCTTCAATATTTAGCCCGTTTTTTTGTTGCAATATGTAAAAATAATTTGTGCAAGTTTTTTTTGTGTCCTTCTTTTCTTCTACTTACTGTCGAACAAAATCATTTCTTGGAAGCTGCGAATGAAAAATGACGACATGAAGTACGAGTGAAGTGAAAAGCGAATAAATTGATGATGAAGATTTTGGACGAGCTACAAAAAAAAACTATCCAAGCTGCAAAAATGCATGTAAAAACTATATTACCTAAAAATGATAGGAGCTTTACAAGTTCAAGCATGAGGAAGAATTGGGTTAACTTGGAGGTGGCAAGTGGTCAACATAAAAATTGTATTTATAAAGTCTAAAATATATAGTATTTCAATTTTATAATACATATATTCCTACTGCAATTTCGTAGGCCGGTCTGTTGTAATCAATTATTAGGTAGGATTGCGCATAGGTAGTAGATTGATTTTACGTTTCGCATATTTTTGATTCTATAAATGTCATATTTTAGGTATTAAACTATCTATGAGGTAATTATACCATGTTTCTCCTTTGCATTGCGAAGTACCGCTTTTGCAAGAAGCACACTACAACAGAACCATTCATAGGTTTATGCTTAAATATTATTGAAATTACCATGCGCCATTATTTTTTACAGAAACATGTCAGAAAAAGGATTAAGCTGCAACTTTTTTTAACAAAGCCAACCTTTATGTTTACCCAATCTCATAATTATTTCGTACTTTTGTTTTTAATTAGTGTGAGCATCACCAAAAATATAACGGTTAGGATTTTTTTTATCAATAGAAATGATGAATGGATTGAAATTATTGGTTGAGTAATATGCTACGTATATAATAAATACTATAAAGTTATATGTATGTATTCAGTGAGCCACTTGAATGATTCTTTTCTTCGATTTGATTATTAAAAGAGATGCTTTATTGCTGGTAAGGCTAACCTGCGTAATTAGCATAAGCTCTGATCATTACATATGCATTTGCGATAAAATATGAATCTTAAATTACAATATTGCAGCAGCCCTTAACCTGTTCTCGTTTTCCACTTGCCAATGCTTGTTGTAGGATGAATAGTCGAATACGCATTAATTCATACGAACAGAATATGATTCTATAATTACATATTGTTCTCATCCAGTAAAATACATGTATGAAGCAAACACAAGCTAGCTTTAGGACTCAAAATAAGAATAAGTTTTTAAAAAAATGCATATAGATTACAGTACACCATTGTACTTGTACATACAAATTTTAAAAGTAATTTTGGGATGAATGTGAACGGTTATCGTCTCGTGTGATGGAGAAGATATGAATGAGTCTAATGAACAAGATGGTGAGATGAGATTTTAATCGACTAAGGAATGGAATGAAGTCTTTATATAAAACATTTCGTTTTTTTTGTTTATTCTAACTCGTAAATGTTTGCCTGAAGCCCCACGAATGACGGCACACACTTTTTTAAGTTGACGGTGACTGCGACACAATCAAGAAAAAAAAACTTTTAAAGGAAAAATCAGTTTTAACGTGGTTGATTAAAAACTAAACAAAATATATATGCAGCAGAAAAGGAAAGGATGATGATAATGATGTAAGGATAATAGATAAAATTATTACAATACTTGTGTACATAAAGCGTCCAAATGAAAAGGCGACTTTTGATGCAAAAAAACAAGAATTTTTTTGACGGTGAGGTACCTTTCTTCTCTGAAACCTACAAAACAAAATTATACCAAACTTGGAAAACGAAACAAATCCTGCAAACCGAAATGGTTCTTTCAGAAAAAAAATTAAATGAAGTGAAACATTATTATTAAGAAACAATATATATCTTAATACAAGCTAATCATAGTCTATTTATATCTTTAATTTTAACAAATCGTTGTATAAATTAACGTTTCAATTAGGTCGAATTTAGGTATATAGTAGATCGCTTTCGGTTTTATTAGTAGAGAAGGTGTACAATAGTATTTAGTTGTTGTTCGTTCTATGCATTGTCGTTCGTTTTTACTGTCGTTCGTACGTCATCGTAAAAAAATCGTAAGAGGAAAAAATAAACACACGTTAGTTATTATTAAAACGAAAGTATTTTGGGGGTCTATAAAATTGAGAACAGGCTATACGAAAAGTAAAAAGTGAATTACTCGGTAGGTATAATAATATATTTGGCTTTATTCTTGATATAGATCATACGGTTAATTAGTGATTACGTTATTCTGATATGCATATTAAGCAATCATTGTTACATGTGTACATATATTTAAAATGGTACTGCATTCAACAACAACAACAACAAAAAAAACGATGATGTCTTTTTTGTACATAACTCCTATCCAACTACATTACACACGCGCTAGCCTACAAGACCTAATCTCGAGAAACGATGGAACATGCGAAAAAAAATCGAGAAAGGACTTTGAAAAAACAATGATTCATCAAAATGATTGTTGTTTTTTTTTCTTCTCTGAAATCAACAATATGAAAAGAAACTGAGGGAATAAATGTTAAAACCACAATTTATCTAAAGTACAAAATTTATGATGCCAGGATAAAACAAAAAAAGTAATATTCACTGAAATATACATAATAATAATAAATGAGAAATAAAACTGTTTTACAAAGAAAACAGTTGCAAATTTATTATTATTGTCGTTATTACTATTACGTAATATCTACAATTTACTGTCTTATCGACTTAAATACGTTAAGAAGTATGGTAATATTATTAATAATAAGAGTAACCATAATATATATATTTAATTTTTAGAATGAAATGAGGTAAATCTAGTGATACTTTATAAAAAATGACTTTTTATTAGAAGTAAGTTTTGGAAAGAGAAAGAGAATTGTCCGGAATTACTAGAAAGAAAATTTTGAAAATGGATTATCAATCGAGTTTAAAATCGAAGAGCAGTTGCGAAACATGAGGGAATTGTAAAATGGAAGGAAACTTAAAAAAAAAGAAATTCGTTCTTGTCTGTTCTTTCAGTAGCGAAAACAAAGAGAAAAGTAAGGATTAAATATAGTTACAAATTGAAATATGTATAAAAATATATATTAATTATTCTACGTGTAAATCTTTGTGATTTTTCAAATCAAAACGGCTGTGAATCATTATTAATTGAAATAAATGTCTAATTATTGACTTTACATACTTAAGGAGAAACTTACTGAAGGTGTAAATTTGCAAGTTGAAAATTAAACGATTAATTAATTAGTATGAGTATATAATTTTTTTGCAATTTACGTCTGATAATCAAAGCTGGAATTTTTCTTCTTTTTTTTGCAATAATAATTAATTAGCTATTTGAGGTAACGGTTTTATGGATCTTTTTGCTTTCTACTACACTTTTCTGTTGGTTGCACTGGAACCCACAAATTTTAAGAAAGGACAAGTGTGGTAAAGATATAAAATGGCAAACTATATGCAAAGAAATCACATTACGCAACGCAATTTTAAACGGATAAATATGGTACATTTTATCATATTACATAGATTATACTGTTGTACTGTTCAATTGTTTTTAGGTTACCTCCAACAATATTGTTAATTCTTACCTTCCAGAAGACGGTTTTTTGAAAAAAAATAATTGGTTGATAGCAAAGATTGTTTGGTTTTTTTTTTGCCGAAGCGAGCAGAAAAAAAAACAGATTGATTGTGTCAGTTTATGATCCTCTCACTCTCATTTTAGAAGATTGCGTATTATATTTAAAATAGTGGTACAGTAAACCCGCGTTTTACGTGAATAATAAAAGCCGCGCGTTATATATATTATTATTCTGACTTCGTCGTTGTCATAAAATGAAGCGTTTAATTAATGAGAAATATTTGATATTTTGATATTTTTTTATGTTCGGATTTTTTTCTCGGTAACAATTTATATATCTAAGATATAAATACATATTATAACCGTAAATAAAAATAACATATTAGCTACAGATAAAAATATGTTGATCGTATTAAAGTTTGCGTAAAAAATATTTAATTATATCAAAGTTTATTTGAAACGAAATATTTAGAGGTAGCATAAAAAAGTTAAATGATAGTAGATAAGTTATGTTATAAAAATATCACAACTAAAAGCTAAATAAAGTAAATCTCCTTCAATGAGGCATTTATGAGCAATTAAAAATATTTAATTGCTATAATAATTGCTGATTTTTAAAAAGAATTTCAATTGTTGGCAAAATTGTCAGTTTTTGCAGGAAAAATCGAAATATCGAGAGAGAGAGAAAAAAAACTCATTTGTTCTATTGCTTATCGGGCTTTATTGGTACAATCGGTCTTTGTAAATTGTAGGAATCCACATGCTTGCTGAAAATGTGTCAAAAATCTTTCTTCAGATATTTTTAAAATATGCCTACTAATTATTACTCTAATAACTATACTAACAATTCATGGATGTAATGTACATATATTTTACTGATGAGTTTCCTTCTTTTCACTTTGCTTTCCTTTGTAAACCTTGTTTTATTCCCCGTTTCATTTTACTTAAGTAGAACTGTATTTAGAGCTAGCTGTTTCACTTACGTTGTATGTAACAATAAATAACACTTGTTGTCAACTGTTATTATTATTATCAAATGGCTATAATCTTGTAAACTCCAGTAGGTGCATATTTTTTAGAGATACAATTCTTTGTTTAGTTTTACATAAAAAATCTCTACATTACGTACTTCCGTACTGTTACATATTTTATCGTAAAATATATTGTGCATAATTACATGTACCACTTAAATTCATCGTAAGACCACTTGAGTTTTCGTTAAGGGATGTTAATGGTAATTATTATTATTATTAAAACTATTTTAAACTACAAGGTAAAGATGAATATTATGCAGATACGAAGATATTATAGCGATTACGCAAGTTATGTATTTGTAAATTTTAGAATAAAAATCAAATTATTACTTCGTGAAAACTAAACTTTTGAGCTCTTCATTCGTTCTCACCTTCATGCCATTTTCAGCATCTCACATAACTCCGGAAAAAGAACGCACACATAAAAAAGTAAATAGGAACATTGCTAGTACTCAGCCACGTCTCCTAGAAATACGGTGATCTTCTTCGAATTCATCTATAAGACGCTGAATTAGCAAGTAGAGTCGTTGTCTCCGAAGTCTTTGAATTTCCACCTCACTTAATCTTTCAAAAAACATGTCCGAGAGAATCATTGTCATAAATTCCTCAAACGCAACTGTGAGCCAAAAGTAACTTGAAAGATTGTGGATCTCTGGCTTTGCTCCAGGCTGGAACATGAAGGCAAGCAGTACAGGAATTAAGTACCACAGAGATACTAAATGATAAATAGCAAAGCGCAGAGTCTGAACCCGCCCCGATGGATGCTGGAAAATAGAGATTTTCAAGACTTGAGTTAAGAATTCATTAATTTCATCAAAGAATTATTTAACAAACTGCGGCAATTACCCAGATCACTCTCACTGTACAAATAGTTATGGCAAGATAGAAAACAAATGTTAAAATTTTCTTCAAGCTTAGTCTGCAAATGTCGAAATCCAACCCCAGAAGTCGCATGGTCTCAGCACCTTCTGGATAAGAAGCGTTAGTGTAACACATCTGAGTGTCAGGCTGCCCACAGGATACCAGCAGTACATCAGATTTGTAAAGTGCATCCAGTATGTATGTCACGACAGTGCATGGAATCTTGTGGAAACACAAGTTCAAATATTCAATTGAAAGAACTCACCGCAAAGATTTTGAATGCGAACCATCTACTTGAAGTCTAATGTTGAATTTCACTTACAAAAACTGCTACGAGGAACAGTACCAACCGCTTTCCAAAAGTAAAAGTATGCATTTTTACTTGCTTGTGGTCCAGGAAAAGGAGGGAGACAAATGATCGAGAATTGTTGCACTCAAACTAAAAGCTTCGGCTGACATGAACACTGATTTTGTTTAAAATCATGGTGTAACTGACACTCATCATCATATTTGGTTGAAGGATTTCTTATCGATGTCAGTCATGATTCATATCTGCAATGAAACCTCTAATAGAGACAAAAATATTCATGGGACAATTCCGAGTAAGTCTTCGAGTTTTTATCGCTGAGACATTCCTGTAATGAGACACCGGGCTATTAATTTTATTGCTTTTTGGCAAATGGCAACCCAAGTTTGCTCCATAAAAATTCCATCCAGAGCGTCTCTATTGAATGCCGATAACAGTGTGGTGGAGGAGACTAACAAAGTTGTACACATATACAAATCTGTAATGCATTGGGCAATGCAATTTCCAGCAACGGAATCCATGGGTTCATTTTGAGAATTACACACAAATTGAAATGCTGGAAATCCACATATGAAAATACAAATTCACTTCTATTATACTTCAAATATTTGAAATTATTCAAAATGGGACTCATTGCGTGTAAGTTGAATTGATTTACAGTTATTTAAGTAAAATGAAAATCCTTGCTTGGAGTTCTGACTGATGATGGTGTGATATCTGAGCGGCTTTAGAATTGTCTAATGAGTCATGACTAATCGTTTCCCGTTCTTATCAATTGCACAAATTCCTTTCTAAAGTGTTTTTGCAACCTAAAAA
>JAHZNF010003949.1:0-18808 GCA_027744215.1 Troglopedetes dispersus | reverse complement strand
CCTTTTTGTAAAATATTTTAGCCTTCGAACAAATATGATTTCTTTCTAGTCAGAAAAATCATTATTGCACAGAACAGAGTACATTTCATTTGGTTCTTCCAAAGTCCCAAAATGGTCCTTCTCAGTGATAAAATTTACATAAAAAGTAATTAATCTGCCTTTGCTTATATTTAATTTAAAGCCAAGAATCAAGTATATATTAATGTTGGATGTTTTATGCATATAATAATAACTTTAAAACAATGGTAAGGTGCTGTCAGAGGCATTATTTAGAATCGAACATATTCGATGATGTACAGCTTTGGTTAGTGTTAGTGTGTTTGTCTGTCTGCTACTACAGCTCCTTCAAAACGGGAATGATATTAGCATTTCTGCTTTTCAGTAGGTAACCCTTTGTGATTTTAGTTGGGTATCTGAAATTTTGTTTTTAAATGTCAACTTATAAAGACTATTGGTCAATATGGGCAAGGCTATACCTGACCTGTAGAAAATATTTAATCTTTAAACAAAAAAAGTTGATTCATGACGTGTTGCCAAAAAAAGAAAGAACTCGTGTTGGATGCTATTTTACGCCTAGTGTTGCTAGGTTTATTATGTTGAGCTTCAAGCAAGTAGGTATTACAGATACGCAGACTAAAGACTGCTCTTACAATCCCGATCTTGGCATGAAAGGGAAACTTTGCATACCAACAAACAGCAACCGTGGTCATGTCGAATACCAACAACCATGCTCCACGAATGAATGAAAGATTCCGTAGCTCCTAAGCACTCCACTTTCTCATTTCCAAATGTGTTTATGGTGTATAAAAACCGATGCAAAAAATGTATTCTCAAAGTGCTGAAAAATTGCATTAAATTATCATCGTCATCACTGCGTAGCAAAATCTACATGCATGAACTTACCTAGGAATGTACTTTCGAGTTAAACGAAGCACGAGAAAAGAGAGGTAGAAAAAAGGGCAATAATATTGTGTCTGGATTCCTGGGTTTATGTGGTTCGGAGTAATTTTTCCTAAGTGTAAATACAATGCATGTGAAGTAGAGACCTTGCCTGTTTCCCAGTAATGAGAGAGTTATGTAAAGTATGCAAATTCGGGGAAAAGCATGGTACATATGAATATGTAGTGAAAATAATTTTTTAAGCTTTCCAGTCTCGTCTTCCAATGAGAATGGGATTCGAATTTGATTCTCTAGTCACCTACATGCATGCTCCGGGTCTCTGTGCTTTCAGCGGTCGTGTTCCAATGGTAATATTTTGGAAATGGGTAGCATTCGTCTCCACGTCTCTGACAACCCTACTTTTATCAACTTCCCTTTCCACAGACCGGTAACCAAACCAATTGTGTGGATGTCGGATGTTGAGTAGATGTGTTTACCGCAATGGCGAAGGGATGATGATAAAAATGATAATTCTGATTAGTATAATTTGGGTTGTAAATTGATTTGATGCATATCCTGTCTTTCATGATAGTCATTTTCAACTGCTTTGCAAGTCGAGTCGCGTCCACATCTAAGGCAGTAATTTATGTTTGGTCGGTCATGCTTCCCCATATTTCAACCATGGTATACCTTATACAGAGACTAATGCAACCAGTGTGTGTCTGAAATTTAATTTTCCTCACATCTCAGCAAGAGAACGAAGGCAAGTAATGTGTTCTGTCGACTAGAATTTCTTCAGTTCCTACTCAGGTGCACCTTTAATGATGACTTTGGGAGCCTGGGAGCCGAGTGGAATCCTCAATGGTGCTTCCATTCTTCTGAACGTACGTGCGCTTCAGTTTTTTTATGTTGCTTTTAAACTCACAGGTCCAGTTCGTCGGAGATAGTAAGATTAACCTTCCATTTTATGGCCACAGCTTCACCACCTTTCATTGCGACAGACAGGCGTAAGGGCTGCACATTCAGATCCTATAATACAATCCCAATGCTTCCCTTAAAGTTAAAATTTCAATGATTATCGTGTCTCACGCCAGCATCAATACATACAAAAGTTCAGGATGCGGGGCCATTAAGGTAGGACTCTTTATTGTTGGAAATCAAAACCACTCTTCATGCACTCATTATCCACCTCCATCCTTGCTTTGCTAGTGGACTATGGAGTGGTTTATGATGATAGTATAGTACTGTTTAGAATCCAAAATTCCCTATCTCTACTGCACTCAACCGAACATGATCCAGTAGTGGGGATGCTACTGAATGTATTTTCTTCATAATCTCTATTTATTATTCCACCATTACTTCGTATCCAATATTGTACATGTCATTTTCCCTTACTCAATGCACTGTAAAGTTTAATGAATCCATCGTGGTGACTGAGAGAAGAGGAATCATGCTGTCGGATAGGCACCATTTCCTTTACGCTTTTTAATACTGCTGATATATGCATGACTGTGGTGATATGATGACCCTTTGCCGCTTGCTATCGTTCATTCACTCATCATTGCACACGCCACGTAAAAGTTTACAAAAAAATTGTGTCTTGTGTGTACTCTGTGATAACTTTCTACAGAATTGGTGTGCTCAAGTGGACCAACATAGAAAAAGGGATAAATATTTGGCGATGACGTACACACTTGTGTTTTGCATTGAGATTTGGAATAATAAGGGGATTTTTTCTGAGAACAGTTTCACTCTCTGTGGAAGAGAGCTCTTGTTTTTTTTGGTACGTATGTGCATTGCAGTTGTATAATAAGTTGTGTCATTCCTCATCGTCTCCGTCATTTCTCCCATATTTACTTTCTAACAGCGTTCACTTCCTCTGTTCCGGAGTGATGTGTCGGTGAAGTGGTGGTGATTTTTTTTGTGCACAGGGTGATGTGAGAACCGGATACAGCCGGAGAAAGGATGAGCTGCATGGAGCATTAGACTTTACAATAATATATATTTATTTACATTAGATTTCACTTCGAAGCCAGGGGCGTGTGTGAGAAGTGTGTAGACGTAGAAGTAATGATAGTAAATAGTGTGCCCATAAAAACAGATCCGGCTTTTCTCTGTATTTTCTCTCCTAGTGTGTAGTTTAGTTGTATCGTAGTTGTAGTAAAAAATAGAGAAGAGCTCAGCTTTTTCACAAAGGTTCATACTTGTTGTTTTTCTCCATTCTTGTTGACATTATATATTTATTATTATTATTATCGTAATAAAATACACATACATTTGGGATGAACGTGCCGTGCCGTCATCGAATGTATCGTTATTTTTTTCGCCAAGTATGTCTCCACTCCTCTCTGTCATCGTTGTTGCATTTGACTCTGAGGCTTTCACCGTCGTCATCGACGAGCTCTTGAATCCTGAACAGATCTTCCAGTTTTCTCACGGAAACTTCATTGTAGTAGGGAACTTATACAGCAACAACGTCAACAGCTCTTCCCTGAACAATGAGCAAGTCAGTTGTGTGCTCCCCTTTTTTCTCTGAATGCATACAAAACAAATCCAGGTCCGAGAGGTATGCGCTCCATTTCGGAGTTCACATGAGCGCCTCTGTCACTGAGGTATATATGGAGCGACTTTGTACGTTGTGGTTTATACTTTGCTCATCCATGTGTACCTAATGGGACCCTGTGAGACCGTCTGAGTCTGAGTGTGTACGAAAGAGATAGGGAATATCGGCTGACTTTACTTTTCTGACCCTCTAGACCAAAGGTCCCTACCTTTGGTGCAAAATAGTCAACTACTGAAGCCAACATAATTGCACCGATCCTACAACTAAAAGCTAAATAATTTTCATGTTTTCGTGGGTTTTATTGATCTATGTTAGGTTAGGTTCGGTCAGGTTCGGTTTTTAACAAAATTTTAAAAAATGAAAATTTTAAATGCAAAGGTAGGGACCTTTGGGTTTTTGGAGGGTCAGTAAAGTAAAGCCAACCGGGAATATCATCTTCACTACACCCTTCGTTCCTCCAACAGCAGCCTCCTTTTACCAAGCCAGGACCGGAGAGAAGAGCCCTTGTAACGGCTTAAATTGACTTTAGTATCGGCTGTAATAAGAGTTTGAACGTAATTCCTTCCCTGAGAAAAAAAACCTTCTCGAGCACTTTCTCACAGTCAGGCAGTCAGAAGTTCTCTCACACGAGTCACACGTTTTTTTCTCTCTTTTTGTGCTCGGGCTTCTCTCACCAACTCGTCTAAAGAGTATTATTATTTGCGTTTAGAGTTTGCTGTCCGTACCACTATTTCATGGGAGAAAGTTGGAAAGAGGTGTATGAGAGAACTTCTGCGGTGTTGATCTTACATCAGCTCCTGACAATGAACGAAATTTTATGATCCTCCAGCTCGGATGATGACGATGGTGAGATGTGTGTGCATTGAGGGAGACGTACTCCGGCGAAAAATTATTATATCTTCTCCTATTTTCATTCGTATTTATTCTTTTTTATTACGGTGTGAAAATTGGAATCATTCCCACTTAAAAGCTGAATGGGAGTTTATGTAGTGTGTGCGTTCTCGTGGAAAGGATAACGGGTGCATATCACAAACTTTCATCATATACATATACGTAACTACATTCAACAAAACGAGACACATTAAAAAACTATATGAACCAATTCTATGACTCATTGTTGAAGTGTAGGTAGTTGTATGTACGACTCTGAGTGGAAATTGAATGAGTGAAAAAATGTCATTATCTTTCACGTCAAATAATTCAATAATGGTGAGCTGCTGGCTTAAGAACTATGATTGTTCCAATAACTTGATCAATTCCATTGCTGAGAGAGTTTCGCGAGTTAGACCTCGACTTGGAGCAAGAAGAAACTGCTGCACAAGCCAAGGGAATGGGATTCCACTTGAAGATTCACCAAATATGTGGAGAAATGTTGTAAAAATGATTAAATTTAAAAGGAAAAGATCTATGAGCACTGATGGCAACTTAATGCCTGAGTGTTCCAGCAACAAATGTACCAAGGATTCCTCAGGCACTTCGTCCAAGAGTTCATGTCTTAGTTTCACGAAAAGTGACAACGCGACTACAGTAAGTTTAATCTTGTATTTTATTGTACCACGGGAGGTGCGAGACACAAAAATCAATTATCTCTCCTTTCATGGACATTTCGAAATTCGATGTTCGTTGAGTACATTCCTAAAAGTTATATAGATACATACTATTTCTAATTCCTTTACCAAATCAATGAGCTACTGCCAGTTCACGATAAGTTATTGAAGGTCTAACAGGAAGGCATTATGTATTCCTGTGAAGCGTTTTGAAGGGGTAGAATTAGTGAATATTATTTTCCAATCCGATATTGTGTAAATGCTAAGTACATTATTGTACAGTGCATTAGTATGTATTAGTTGTAAGTAGATAGTACATAAATAGTCCTTTGTTTGTGAAGTTTATTGTTGTCTCATTTCCCACGAAGAACAAACAAGCGTCGAGCTTTCCCATTTGTTCTTTTAAAGGGAAATAGAAAAAAGAGGAAAGGGAACAGGTACAAAACGAATCCAATATACTGGCAAGGAATTTGTTGCAGTTGGCAATGATAATTCTAGCAGGATCTGAGGATTTTGGAGAGAAACTGCAACAAAAGCGGGCATGGAAAACAAAAGGATACAAAATTGAATCATTGTATTCCAAAAGAGTTCCACCTGTTTCTCAATTTGCCTCACAAAATCGCTTTTTTCGAATGGTGGTAGGAGTGCATACGAGGCACGTTGTTACAAAGGGATACCAGTGAAATCTACTACGGAACGAAGTTACACAACAACTGCTCACTTTAGAATCAAAATGGGAAGTTGGAAGAGCCTTTTCTCTACACTCATGTTGTCAGCCTTTTGTCCTTCTTGTTAGTTTTCAGTTGTTTAGATGAATGCATTCATACATGCGTCGCATCGAAAAGCAACGTACTTCTATTTACTCGCGAACTGGCGAAGACTTTTGTTGATTTATTTGCTAGTTTGAGTGGTCCCTCACTTATCTCTAGTTCTTTCTTTTCAGCTATTTTGTTGTTGTTATTCCAAACATACATGCATGAATTCCCTGTTATCTTTGACTGTTAGTAAAAAAGAATTTATCATTAGTGAAAATTGCCCATGGAAATTGATGTGTAGAAATCTGGTTCTGGATCTTTGATAGTAACCAGATCACAAGATGGCTTTGGAATCATTCCTAATAAAACCTGGTGGTCCAGATACCGAAAATTTTAACGACACATGAATGAGATTCGTGTGCGCATCAGAGATACATACATAGATAGACGTTTTTACCAGTTGGCACAACAGCTTGCCGCAACACACCAAATAGTTTGTAAAAGTAGACATAATGTCCCTCGGAAAGATGCTGAGCATGTTGTGTGCTTTATTTTATTCTCCTTTTTTACTGCCATAACTGCTCTGAGAATGATGCTGTTCATTCAAACAAATGGTTTTTTGCTTGAAGCAGAGAAGAGAAACATTTTTTTGGAAACTGTAAACTGTTTATGAAACACACGTGTACTTCCAAATATTTACGTATTTACCAAGATAAACACCAGATATACATACCTACGTCCATATATATCGTGTGTGTACTCACTGCGAGGTTATCTGTCAATAAAGTGTATTTGGCAGGACGTTTATGCGTACCTCCCCCCCCCAAAAAAGGCTATACTTTCACCAAAAAAACGACCCTGGTAAAAAGTGATGACCTGTACTGTGGTGGAATAAAATATTTTTTTTTTTGCAAATTGTACTCCAGGCTTGAAATACATACGTAACAGAAAAGAACATTAACATATCCTCATTTCCGTCAGCAAAATTTAGGTGGATATTGCATTTTACCCGAGATCCATATATGCATAAAGCGTCATCATTGTTGTCTACTGGGAGTAGTATCCATTTCCTGGAGTTTCGTCATTTGATTTCATGAAAGCCACCGAAACACGAGAAAAGCATAACAAAGCAGCAGGCTTTGTATGCCTTGTGAATATAAACTAGCGTTACAATGAGACTGTTGGACCACGATGATGGTTTAATCCAAGATAAAACTTACTGCTTTCATTTGATTTTGAGTGGACGAGTGATCATTTGGAGGAAGAGGCTTGAGCGATATTGTCGTCGTCTCGGTGCCTCTGAGTTCATTCAACAAAAGGGAATGGCGTGGCTTTTATGACTTGGAGGAGTGAATCGGAACTCCTTTCTATGCAACGGGAAAGATAAATGAGCGGAACCAGCGGATGATATCTCGCATCGTATTGCATTAATTATTGGAGCAGTGGCTCGTGTACAGCTGGTAGCAAGTAGCATTGTGGCATTTATTTATACTACGCTACAAGCGTCCTTTTATGCATACCATTTTATGCATCACGTTTATTAGAGTCGTTCCAATTACTTTCTTATTTACAATTTTCGTACGATGGACAGACAGTGAAATAGATGAGAATTTCATGGAAAATGGAAAACCATGTTTATATGCTACTACTATAATACATCATTCACAAGATAGCAGGATGGCTCTAGCTGGTCTTTTTTTTGCCTTGTCTGTTCTGTTGCTTTAATAAAGCTGTACGCTCCGGAAAATCTTGACTTTCTTTTTTGCCTTTGCATATGAAATAGAATAATAAAAACCAGAAGCGTAATAATAAATTACTCGTCGAGCCTATTTCTAATTTCCTTTTTATGATCACATTCCTGAAACAAAAAACTTGCGTCTTATTGCTCCACTTGTCTGAAAGGAATTTTCCTTTTCGTAATGAATACTCCTCAACCTATTCACAGTATTCACTCACACTGTTTCATACGACAGTTCTGAAAGGAGAGCAATAAAGTCTTCGTAATACCACGAAAAAAATGGGAACGGATGTTATTTAAGGGAATATCTGGCGAGCTACTTTTTTTCAATTCACATCTGAATCGCAATAAACCTATCGCGATTCATGTAAAATGGTTCACATGGTGGATTGATTTTAAGCATTTGTGACCCAAAAACGCCATTTGCATACCAGACGGAGACGGACAGACTCAAACGCAAGGAAGCAGTGACATAACCACCATCTTCTGATGTTCGATGCTAAATAATCATCATAATAGGGTAAATGGTACAATAACCGGCTCTCAATCCATTTCCCCTTTTCCCTTTTTACCCAACAGCAGCGGAGATTACATGCGCAACATGGAGAAAATTCAGTAAAAGTCTAGCTGAGCATTTTTGTCAGCTGAATTCTCCAGAGAGAAGCTGTAAGTGCGGAGGGAAATGGGAAAGAATAAGAAAGATTATATTGCCTTCTCCAACTATTTAGGGCTGTTCGATTAAGTCACTTACAAGAAAAGGGGGGTTTCATGCATGCATAAAATAAAAGTAGAACATGCTCACATTCAAGTTTCACCATTATTATTATTGTAAGTAATAATAATAGTTTTTCTCTGGGAGGAAGACGAAGGATGGGAAGATGAGAAATGGGCAGTTTTTTTTCGGTAAGGAGTGGAAAGGATAGTGATTCTGTATGAGCGACATTCATTGAGTGGTACGTAGCAAGTTAGGATCACGATAATAGGACAACATTAACATTAAACATTCATGAATTTCCTTTCTCCTTCGCTGCTTCGTCTTCAACTTTGTTTTTCTAGGTTTGGATTCTTTTTTTTTCTGAATTTCTTATTTCTCTTGAAGTGAGCATGGTGTGGTGTACCTACTGAAAGCTGGAATTCAATAAGTGAGGCGAAGGCGGAAAGGAGACGTCGTAAAACTACATAAAAATCCAAATATTGAGTTGATGGAACCATTTCCCTTATTTTTACCATGAATGAGCCTACTTTTCCCCAAAAAAGATGAGACTCTGTGACGCATCAAGCTGGAGTGGCAGTATCTGTGATAGGAATTATAGCTGCGACTCTTTCTTTTTGATAACACTGGTCAGTGGGATTAGGCTACAGTGACAATTTCGCTCAAATGCGTAGATACCGTGGAAGTATGCTTTTTACTACGCGAACCGTGTTTCTATACTGTGTATATTTGTACATGTTCCAGTAATGGTTGTTTATGTATGTGTATGCAGTTTGAAGGCTACTAAATAGGTGTCCTGTTTCTTTACATTTTGCAAAGATGCGCGTTTTGTGGATGACGACACCATACATAAAAGCTGCATGAGGTCGCTTGGCATGCAAAAAGGCTATTGTAGTGACCTAATTGTTGTATAACCAGAAAAATGGTACCTATAATATCATTTGCAACTGGTACAATAAATAACATCTTTTGCTTTACATATTTCATCTTATATGAAGAACCCGTAATTAATTTGTAGAGTGATTATACTACCCAGGTGAGAGTGTTATACCAAATGAACCAAGCATATCGCTTTTTCGATTATGCTTATGCGTGTGAGTGAGATCTACGGGAACAGAAAAAGCAGCTCTTCAATCCTAGGGGCATCTTATAAATACAAAGAGATGGCTGCGGAAATGAATCTGTTATAATTTTATTCAGGCGGCAGGAAACAGATGTCTTCGGTAAAATCCCAAAATGTGGCATATTAAGAAAATGACAAAAATAAACCGTCATGATGACACAGTGTGCGGTGATATTATTCCTCAGAGCACAACAGGAGAAAACAACGTCTTGTTTCATTTCATCCGTATCCATTCTTCCAGCTCTCCTGTGGAACTTGTAGAACACCAGAAGAAACAGAATGGAAAATATATAAGAGAGCATATAATTCCTCCATCAGCTGCTGTCGTTCTTTTCCCACTTGCTTTCCAGGGGGTTTTACAACTTTTCTCCAACCTATAAACCTACATCTTTATTTGTAATGATAAGAGTGTAGGATAAGTTTTCTCTAGTTCCACCAAGCAAACCCACCACATTCAACTTTCTCTTCAGTTATGGTAGGCCAGCGGCACAGACATTGGTGTAATATCCGCTTGTAGCCTGCCGCCAAAGAAATGTAACATGGAAATCCCAAAAATGAGGAAAAAAGTGAGAGTAAATATAGGTAACCCATGGGGACTCGTAAATCACATATCCTACAAGGGAGCGTGTGCGTTGAGCAGCCTGTGTGTGGAGCGAACTTATACAGAGAAAATAAAAGTAGTACATCCAGCGGAGGAAAAAAAACGACGCTGAAGACGGAGAAATCCCTGGTTTTTTCTTTCTTTTTTCATCGTCGATTGCAAGTGTGTGTAAGTGTCTTACATTGTTTTGAGCTATACCCAGGAAAAAAAAACGAAAAGAAACAACTCAAAGCCATCATATTCAGAGAGTGGATGAAAGAAGGAGAAATAATAGTGCATATGTAGTAGTGAAGGGAATTGGAGAAATGGTAGAAGTGTTCTACCCTTTCTTCCACCAGAACAACAACCAAAAAAATACTGAACCACATCGCAGTAGTTTTTCTCTTCCTCGCACATACGTTTCTTGTGGAGGGATATGTAACAGCGCAAAACTATGTTATTGTTATTATTATTATTATTATTATTATTGTATTTATGTGCAGACACGTATGCAATATAAGGTGCATATTGTACACATTTTTCTTCTCCATAATAATAGTGATAAGAATTTCTCTTCATCTTTTCTCGAAAAGAAAAATTTCAGTCCTTTTGTGTACACACATGCACACACTCACTATTATGGTTAATTTTTTTTCTGGATATTTTAGACGGAGATTTTCTCGCTTAAGATGTTGAGTTCAATGGTTTCCTGAAAATGCTTTATTCTCCCTTTTCACTCCTTTCTTTCTCTCGATTTTTTCTGATTTTTTTCCACGCACCAGACGACACAGCACTCATGCGATGATTATGGACGGTGCGGTGATGACTATGACTATTCATTGCGTATACTATGCACGCAGCCGAGTGCCACTAATTCTTTTCGTTTTTAACGCATCGTAGTATATATAACAATAAAATATTATTTTCTTTATTCCATTGTGATTTTGGGAGTAGTACACAGCGGAGTACGTGCAGCTTTCTCTTTATGTTCTTAACAGTAGGATAAAGCTAGAGTGAAAAGACAAGGCTTCCACTCTGCTGACTTATTCAGCAAGCGTCCAAGGAAAAATCTTTTAAATAAAAAGCATAATATTAAGAGGAGCACACCACCATCATTCAAAAACTGCCCCTGGCTTGGCACCATCCTCCTCTGCCTTGGCTATAAAAGTGGAAAAGAAGACAATATAAAGTGTTGTTGGTTTGTGAGAAGTCCTTCTTTCACACTCCGTTTAACAAATACATATATTGTGGTGTATATCTCATTCTGGAATTATTTTTTTGTTTACTGTACCACATTTTGAGGTAGCACACTTTGTATTATGTGTGCTCACGTGCTTTCTCTTTTCTGGCACAGTGCAGTTGAGAATGCACAACTTCATATACTCGAAACAAAATTTAAAAAGAAAGAAAGATAGTCGTGGCAGAGAGCTGGAGAACGGTGAACTCAGATAGTGCAAAGATATTATTACTTTTTAATAGGAAAAGGGAAGATGTGAAGTTGAAAGACAAACACATATACACTTACAAGAGACTGGCATGCGCACTCGGTTTTGTTTATTTTTATTCTTACTGTTTCGTAGTACCGTTTTCGTTTCTCGGAGCCCAGGCATTCCGAAGAAGTCATCATAAACCGGATGTCAGAAGTGGAAAAATATATTTTCATATGTATGCGTAGATACGTCTGCTTTTCAGACCTCGAACAAAACGCCATAAACATGCTAGTTTAAATTTTAACCAGGTATACAGCGGGCAACTACACCCGAGTTTATCTATTGTCCCATTGTGGTTTCCCCTGTTCTAGAATCTTCACCGAGAGATGATTTATTGCCTGGATAGGGACCGAGCTCAGGTCCACCTTAACATATACTACAGCCACCTTGCTCCCTGTTTATCAAGCGTGTAACAATGTTTACGTTATGTACGGTTTATTCTTTGTTGTTGTTCATGATCAATGGATTGGAGACAAAAGCAGGTTATTTTCATCTTGAATGTGGGTTCATTGTGCGACAGTGTGTACAGAAAAAAAATATACCTACTCGCTACAAATAGGATTTTATACGGCAAGGGAGACATTGAGTCAGGTCATATTTTTGTGAAATGCTTTTTGTGTGGAGCAAAAGCGATGACACACTTTGTGTCATATTATTATTGTTTACCTGTGTAAGCATTACCTTGGCACATGTGAGAATTGCGTTCCCGTTGGAACTTGCAATCTTGTGCTTTATTTATAAAGGCTAGTATGCAACTGGCCGCAGCCAATGCATTGAAGATGAGGAGGGTTCGTAACCCTTTTCACTTTCTGGTTCCGATACTACGACCCACTTTTCAAGTGTTGCGGTCGCCGCAACATTCAAAAGTGTAAATTCGTCCGGTTTGTCATTGTCAACGTGGAGATAATCGGCAGTCATGTGCACTCTCCTTTGTCAAGGGAAATGAATCAAACATCGTTCCAAGAATGGTGTCTTTTACGCTTCTCACTTTGTGTGCAGCAAGCAGTATTAATGTTTTCTGCCTTCGCTGCAGAAAGCACACTTGCTTTCACTGAGTAATTTTGGTGACACGAGATGAGCGCGCATTATACTGAGAAAGTTTGTGCTCGTTTCCTCTTTCAAACTTCTGAGGAGAGTCTAAGGTTTTTTGTGGTAAGGAGAGGGCTGAAGTGAGATTTAAAACGCAAAGTGCAATATTTTTTCGTATACCTTACATACTTCTTCTTTCCCAAAGACTATGCTTTTTGAAGGAAGGGAACCATGTAAAGGATGAAAGTATTTGAGGAATGGAAGCAATTTTTTTTTGTACCTGATAGAATAAATTTTAAGCTTTCACTGAGCTAGATGCAAAGGGCCTTTACAATGATAAGTGGGTGATGGTTGTGCTGAAATGATAATAACGAGACACGATGGACACTGTGCTTTCTCAAAATGAAGGAACTTTTGACAGGTAAAAAAGTGTATGAAACTTTAGTCATTTGTTAGCAGCGGATATATGTCACGTCGTAATGTAAGGTTTCGTTTCGTCCTATCTTCCTCCGCTGATTCGCGATTTACGCTGGCCTTCCCAAATATTCTAAGAAAAAATCGTGACATTTTTAGTGAAGCATTGATAAGTATATGGTTTTTTGGAGGAGTTTCCACTGATATACAATATGTCGCAAATCCAATTTTACGCTAACTCGAAGAAGCGGACAATTTTTGTGGCGTGTAAAGCTAAAGAAATATATTGTACATGATTTCAACCCTCGTCAAAATAAAAAATCGACTTTCATTTTGAACGCTGGTTTTGATCGCTACATTGTGGTACATATTAGGGAGAAGGTATGCATGTTGTTCATTGATAAGCTTTAAGGTATAGAAGATACAAAAAAGGCACTTTTTTACCAGCAGAGATATTCTGGTGTAGGAGATAACGGAAAGTTTTTCGACTTTTGTGTATTAAGTACGAGGAAAGGGATGTGTGTGGGACGGCGGAGAAAATTGAACATCTTGGAATTTCTTTCATTGAAATTCCACAATGATAAGATGAAGAATTGCTCAATTTAATATTTCGTATTTCATAGATTTCCTTTTTTGCAACGTGCTTTCTTTTATTATTTAACAAGGGAAAAGGGATGCATCGTATCACTTCAGGATGAAGAACATATACTGTGCATACCATTTATACAAGTACAATGGCAGATAGAAAAAAAGTCATTCAAATTTAAGATTGCAGAGGATCTTCCTTTTGTGTCGAGAGATGTACAACAGAGATGCATAAATTTTCTCTTGCTTTTACCCTCCATGCTCCACAGCTTGGCGTCCTCCTTTCCTTTGAGTGACTACCCTTTCCTGTAGTTATGCATGCTTGCCCGCGTAATTCAGCTGATTGTGACTTGAATAAATGAATGAAATTTTGGTGGCATTTTTTTGCTGATTTTTTTTCTATTATTGTTATTACAGTTATCGGAGACTTGCGGGCTGAGCATATCAGAACTGGAGGCTATGGCAGCTCGGCAGCTCCGGCAGCTGGAAACTCAGGAACAACTGCTGGCTGCGAAGGCTCAAAGACTGAGGTTAGAACTTAAATCCTGTAAGTGCACTGTAGTTACACTTAATATTATTTAACAAAAAAATTTTTTCTATAGATTCCTCAAATCTGGAGGAGAGGCTGAACGGCTTCAAAGACTTCGAGAGAAAGTCGCGTCGCAGGAGGAGCGACTACGGAAACTACGCGCCTTACGAGGAAAAGTTCAATCAAATCGGAATGCTAACTCCGTCCTCAGTAAGTGTCCCATGATAACATTTTTCTCACTACTGGGAATATTGATATGAAATATTGAAGTCGAATAGTCAAATTAAAACACTTGTGCTGAGAAGAGGGAGCCAGCATAATGAGGATGTCAAGTTTTTTTTCAAGGAAGACTACAGAGAAAAAAAAATCGTTCAAAATTCAATTGAGCAGATTATGTTGCTAGTCAGAAGGGAGGCGGAATACTTTTAAGTACTTTTTTAACATAGACAGAGTGAATTAGTTTTTTCTCTTGGCATGATTAAAATCGTACAAAAAGCTTGTGCTCTGCTCCTTCAGAACTACGCAGACAAAAAGTTTTTTAGTACAATTTCAGCTTAAGTTTGAAAGTAGAAAAAGTAATGAACCTTATGCCTTTGTTCTTGATATTCTTTCTTGTTTTAAATAAGTGGATGCTGACTACTTACATATTCACGTTTTACAACTCATTCTTCGGTCTTTGTGTCAAACTAATTTGAAAGTGTTCCCAATTTTTTCTTGCATGGCTGTACCACATAGTGTGAACTGCAATCTGCTGGATTCTAACAGTTTCCCATTGATTAATGTTGCATGATGCTTGGTAATGAGGTTTTAGAATGGACTTATATATTTTCTGTATTCGCATGTGTAAACCGTTCCATAGCTAAAATATAATGCAAACTGGAGTACCAAAACTTCTCTGCTGGACGTAATGAACACGCTGTTTCGATTAATTTTCTCCCTAATGCTGACGTAATTATAGGTTGTTACTTTGGGCGTGTCAATTTTTTCCTAGATAGAATCTAACTGTAAACGATTTTTATCCTTGAATCAGCATATTTTGAGTGAAATATATTTTTTATGAAAATTATTTGTGCTAGTTCACGCATGCAATTCACTTTTCTGTGTTGGAATTCTAATTTACTCCTCACTACGTTGTGTACTTAATTACCGCCCTAAATCGTGATCAGACACACTTCAAATTTCCAAAAATAGATACGAAATCACTTTTTAAGCGTAACTTATGATTATTGCTGTCGATGTTAGCATAAAAGCGAGGAAAATTTGCTGATGCCGACAATTAATGCGAACATTTCACAAATAAAATATGGCCTACAGACATCTGCTTACTAATACTGGAAGCATAAAGAACTCCCATAGCAGCTTCATATGAATGTTAAGTTTAGTCCCTTCCTCCACCAATCACATTAGCAGCACACGTAAGCAATGGGCATTAGTAATCCCGGCGGATTAATTATTACTACTGTGATATATTTCGTTGTTTACTGGCGCTGAGCTAAAGTAAAGTTTTCACTTTGATGCCACTTTGATTCTCATGGTGCAGATGAGGCTGGCGGCCATGGAGCGATTGTCGTCATTAAAACTTGCTTATTGCCAGCAACTATTTCATTTCATTCCAGCTCTAGACTTTTGCTTGACTGCCTTCCCTGAATATCTACATATTTCGCTCTTGGTACTATATAAAGTATATTGATAAGGTACAAAGCAAAGGCTGCTGTAACAGGTATTGTCCATAATAGCTAGGAAGCAGAAGAATAGACACCATCAAAAAGTATTAATGAATTAATGACACGCGAATAAATTTTTGGATGATGATAGTTAATTTCATGTAATTATTGAAATGCTTTAGCCAACGACGAAGAGCATATATTAAATAGAGCAAGCACAAGCATGGGGAAAACAACATTAAGATACCTAAGTTAATTGTGTTGATGTAATTAGTGCAAGGTACCATCCAGCATTTTAAAAAATGGCAATTAACTGCGGGCGCTGTGACATACGAATGCTTCTTGGCTTTTACAGGCAAAGTTCACAAAAGTATGTATGTGAAAGTGGTTATCAGAAGTTTCGCAATGTTGCCCGAACACCTGCGAAACTCAAGAGGGACATATTTCATCGGAAGGAGTCAGTTTCAGTATTGAATTTATTTTCAAGTACCTATCTTAGTTTGCAGTTGGAAGTCGTAAGAAGACAGAAATGTTAGGAGAGGTTTAGCAGGAGGTTATAATGCGATTTTATCTAGCCGCGAGGAAAATAATGCTGGTTATTAATTGGAGCTCGAACTACATTTGTGAATCATGGATTACTGTGTGATATAGGAAATTCGCATGCCTTTGGATAAATGAAATGTGGGCGTAATGGAATACAGACGTAGTCAATGTAAGTAATTTGACTCAAGCTGGAACTCCTCGTCCAGCCAGTGGCTATTTTCCTCGTAGTGGGAATGGAGTAAGATGATTACATTAAAAGTACACTTAACTGTTATTTATTCCGTCATTCTACACCGCATATGGAGAAACAAGTAGCGTGGGGCAATAATCATAATTATCTAGTGACAGATACTGGAGCATACTAGTAAACACGAAACTGCCGTAATTTTTGCAATAACCCTTAATACACAACACTACAAACTTGTAAGGAGAAAGCTGGAGCCCTGGCACACTACTACACTTTACTTATTTACTCCCTGCTTGTTTGACATTAAGTGTAGCAACGAGCATTTCATTTGAGATAGTGTCAGCTTTGCAAGTGACGTCCAATTAAACATGTCTCATGCTTGAGTACTCCCTGCTCTTCCTTTCTGAGCACTAGCAATGGGTGGGACACAACTTTAAAGTAATTTCGCAGCTGGACTCTCTCGTCTTAAAAGATAAGATACTTTCCTAGCTTCATGTACACTACACAAGGCTCCTGTTTTTCTCAGACTTTCTCCTCCTCAAGGCATTCTCCATGTGGTCGACTACGAAGGAAAACAAAAAGCAACAACACAATCATATTTTAGAATTGGACACAATCACCAGCATTTCATAAATTCTACCACCATAAGCAATTTCTGGTAGTACTTCTGTAGCTAACGGAGTACCACGTTTAAAGCAATCATGAAATATAAGGGTGCAACGCTGAGCAAGTCACATTTAACAAACAAGCCCTTTTTCCGTTGCTCCAAGCGCCATTACTTGAATGAACACGCAAACCATTTCATCACTTTTGTGTACATATTATATGAAAGTCCCACAGAGGGATAAAAAGGCACTGCGTGGCTGCGCTGTAATTATAGTCGTAAGTTGAAGTCAACAGCATGACATTCTGATAGCGCAACTTATGATGTTATTATTACTATCTCAGCGTGAATGAGCTCACCGCACTTTCTGATGTCTTGCAGTAGTCGGATAATGGTGTGTGTTGCGTACACATACCTACATATGTAATATGTGTGCAAACATGAGTATAAATTTTCCACGTCCCGTTTCCACAGGGTTTCTCTCCGTTTCTGAGTGAAGTTTTTTCAGAAAAATGTAATCATATCGCATTTGCAACGCAACGGGTTTTTGCTTACATGTTGTGTGCAACTTCTTCCATACGAGCATGGCGGATTTCTGGGAACCATCCAAGCGACAAATTGTTCGCGTCAAGTTTCAGCTACGTACATATTATGTACATCTGAAGTTGTCATGTTTTGTGCACATGATCCTTGAATTTCACTCCCTACTATATACAGTTACATAATAGGTATGCGATATTCATTGAGGAGTAAGTGGGAGCAATAATAATGTGATGTGAATTGCCGTGTTCATTTCTTCTCCTGCTAGAAATAATGTTTAGTTAGAACACTATGAAGGAGTTAATATAGACAGGTTGTCTAGTAAGTAATGCATGGACTTAACTTTTTCAGCAGACGATATGATAGCTCGAGTTGCCTCTTTCCATTAGACGAGGAATTGCGGTCGCAAACCTCTAAGTTAAGAAATGTTTTTGGAAGAAATACCTGGTATAGGCTTAAGCTGACAGGTTTGAGCTAAATGTCAGCTAAAAGCGTAATGAAATTAAGAGGAGGTGAAAGCTAGAGCGGAGGTGTAATTTAATGCTCCCCCGTTTTGTTTAGAATTCCGTATTATCTTTCTTTAGTTCCTTATGTTTGATTCCTCCCCGGCGAATCAGCCGTTTATGTGACAAACTGAAAAGCTAAGATTATTTTGCTGTAGGAATCAAGTGTTTAAATAAAACTTTATTGCCTAACGTATATAAATCAAGTTTTTTCTCAAACTCACAAGTGAGCGCGGAGGATAGCGCATAGTCCACTTGCTCGATGAATCAGAATGAAATTTATGTCCCTTGTATTCTCGACAATGTGCCAATAGTGTGTATTTTATTTCTGAATGAGAATGCAAATAAGAAAGGAATTAAGGTATAAGGAGAAATTAATTAATTCTATTATTTTCCTGTGTGCTCCTGTCTAGGTTCTGACTTGGAATCCCTTCGTGCTGTAAGAACCAACAAAGACCAGCCTCCTAATGGACAGCAATCAGCAGCTGCTGCTGAGCTGGAGAAACTCCGTCGTGAGCTTATGGTAAGTCAAGAGAATATCCATAAAATGGAGAAAATTACTTGGTGACTTTTCCCTATTGAAACCACCTCTTCACAGATGTCTGTAATGCATCTTATAAGAATGAGAACCCTCCAGAAAAGCAAGCAATATATGTACGAGCAATATATGTAAGAGGCTTGCCAAATCAGCCTCTTACATTCTCACTTTCGTACATGAATCCATGTTTTACATAGACGATAATTTAATCAAAATTAGCATTGAAATGTCGGAAAACGGTCAGAACATAGTACTACATCTACCAAATCGCATTACTCCATGTCA
>JAHZNF010003948.1:0-15950 GCA_027744215.1 Troglopedetes dispersus | reverse complement strand
AATTGGAGCACAAGTGAGCCAATTTTCATAATCAATCTGTGACAGGCATAGGAGTTACAAGCAAAGATATACATATAAAGCTTCAAGAGGACAAACTGTAGTTTATTTTTAAAATGTGAGCTTCAAAATCTGATGCGATATTAATTTTACGGTTTACGGAATTCTTCCTGAGAAAAAACATCAATGAGCAATGGACCGAACAAAAAATGCGGTGCTTGGTGCTTATTGATGCCTAATAGCGGTACGAAGATATTATTGTGAAACAAGGCAGATATGACACGACATGCGCAAACGAACCTAATAATCCTTTTTTTACTGTAATTGTAGACCATTATTTTTTGCAAGTTTTGTTTAAAAGTTTGTTTAATTTTTCCCTGATTTATGAATTGTGCTTGTACAAGTTTATCAACCTTCTTGAATGTAAGAAAAAAAATATATATTTACAAAATGGTATATGTATGTCGGCTCTGGCTGGCACACTTGTGTGCTATATGGTGATCATACAGTTAGATAAGTGCACTGCCAAATGTTGCCAGCAGCAGTTGCGGTAGTTAGTGCAGTTCAAAATGATCATGCGTAGAATATTTTATCGGTCGGCACTTCTCAATTCTTATTAGTTTGTTTTTTTACTAAATGCTGCATGAAAATATGGTAATTGTAAATGGAGCAGTAAATAATGTATGCAAATAAATCATTTGAACTCATTGATTTTTAAAGGCTTATACCATTATTTTTTGTCATATTAGCTTCTTTCCTGCTTACATTAAATTTCCTCACTGATATTAAAATATAGCGAATTTTGTTGCTTATACATATACATGTTCTGTTAATGATAGCAATGATGAGTTAAGAGGAAATGATAATACTAAATTTAGACATCAAACATTGATTAATGCTATTTTTGTGTAGCATTCAATATTTACACTTTCGCATATTAAATAGGCAAACTTTACGTGTAATCCGTTTCAAGAAGTTTTAGGTATTATAAGCATGTGAATGTACACGAGTACAAAAGCGTCATTTTATGCAACAACATACACAAACTAAAGCCGCTAACTTGTTTTAAAATTCTTTCGAGATTATATTGCAATTAATCAGTGGTAGATTTGACACTTAAAAGGGTGTTTTTGAGCAAGTTTAAAGTAGCCTTTTTGTCATGCATTGTAGAAATTCGAGTTTTTTTCCTTCCTACTTCCAGAAATTGGAAGAAACACACTCAAGCAAGTCGCAAACCAGCATAGTAAAGATATACATTTGAAAACACACTCTAAAAATTTCCAGCTACATTGTAATAAAAATCAATAAGCCAAACGAAAATTAAATCATTATTAGTGAAAAATAAGTCATTGGTGGAACCTTTGAGCGCATTTGGTACTTGAATATACAAAATATTTTACTACTTAAACATTTACGTAGAAATTACCCAAAATATAGCATTTTTAATACTGAATTAGAAGTTTTAATTAAAAATGTCTGTAATTCAAAGTACATTAGAAAAATACGTTGGCTAGAATAATATTTGGATTTTGCTTGCGTCATCATTGAAAACAAAAAATTTAAATTTTTCCACTTTTACACATCTAATTAAAACTTTTACGCAGGATAGCAAAGACTATGTTTTTCCCTGGGCAAACGAAAGGATCTTCGGTACATAATGTACATGCTAAGAAGTGGAATTGGAAATCGGCAAAGATCAGAAAAGGAATCCATAAAAGCTCGACCTTCATTAAAAAAGATTAAAACATTCAAAAAGTTTATAGTCTGATTCCTTTACCGGGAATTGGACTGTATCGGCCTCAATGATAAGAATCATAATGTTTTTGTTATGATCACGATCACGATATCGCTTTGGTCAGTTCACTTTTCGCCTTGTACTTTTTCTTTACAGTTTCACACTTCGGATAAAACTTGTTAAAGTCAGCGTAGCTAATACTACACAAGAGAACGCAAATCTACATCTGAATGGTTTAATGCATGCATAGAACGAAAGCATGCTTTCGTACGTTGAACGTTCACTTTTTAAGTTCTCGTATGAAAGAATACATTAAGAACTCTAATCTTTTAATAATCTATACTTAAACGGATGCATCAATGCATCAATGTCTATTAGCACTTTTCTTTTAGCAAAATTTTCTTCAATATTATCCGCACCAGATCAAGGTCTGAAAGAAAGGGTCAGTTGTACCACATAGCTAATTTGTTTTTATGCATCAGTGATCAAAACCATTTTCATTAAGAGTTCATTTTGAAAAAGTGTGCTTCGCAAATTGCTCTGGCATGTTCCACTTAAATAATCTCGACGAGCTCTCTTCCTTTTTCTTTTTAGTGACCATACATTAGGCATTTACGAAATGGTTTTATAAAAAGGAACATTTTTATGTTTAGAGGTAAACAAAATCACTAATAAGGTTGTTGAATCATTGTTTCAAATGTGTTCAAATGGTGTTAATTATGGTGGAGAATTTAAATAATGAATTGCTTATTGCGTATACTAAATTATGATATAACATCAAATAACATGCTTTACTTTTTAATCAAACCACAACAGTAGGCTTATTTATTACAAAAAAGGAAACATAAATATAAGTCTGCCATATTATTGAAATAGATTCATATGGTATGGTACGGGACGATTGGCGATGCGATTCAAAGCATTTGTTTTTTCCCCTGCGTGAACTTGTTTTTTATGTCATGCTGTTTACTTAACATGGTTATGCAACAAAGGCTTCAAAAATCAAAATTAAATTGCTCATAAATTTTAGTTCATGTTCAAAATTAATTTGCGTTTTAGTAAACAAAAAGTGGTTATTTCTGAAGACGGTTATTAGCAGACTGCCTTCTTGAACTGACTCCTTACTTCAACAATCTTGTGTGCACATAAACAGACATCGCCCTGATACAAGTAAGGCACGAGTTCAGAATTCAAATTGATACTGCCTCCAAAATTGGTAAGGCATGATTATGTATTCAAATAGGTGATTTTCCGTTAAGACAAAATAATCCATTATGTAACACAGAAGGCGAGGCGAGATGCAAAAACAGGCTATAGTGTATCTGACACAAGAAATTATTTGAAACATTCAACTTCTTTCTACATTACTGCTGGTTATCTGTAAAGTTATCTTTCAATGGTAACGATTGAATTAAGTCCATGTGCAGCCGTGACCATAACTTTTCCTTTCAGGAAATCTCGTTAACACAGCAAAGGACTATTGAAACAGACCAAAATTTGTACTTATTTGTTCACGTATAAAACCAATAAACGTTAACACATTTATGAGCTCAAATAAAACTGTTCCTAGTTAGGGTTCCTTTGAATGGCTCAGACAAGGTAACAATAAAACTTTTAAGACGTGTAACATAACAATGGTTTTAATTGTTTTGATGAACCACATTAAGATTCTTGGAGAATTAAGATTGGCCAGAAGTAATTTTGCTCTAACTTGGGTTAAGTCATCGTTAAAATTAATCACGCTACATTTATTCAGAGCACGACTTTTATTTCATGTCTGGCTCTAAGCAAAATGTGTGTATGACCACCATGACTGCATATCACTTCTGCATAATAAATAACTTCCTTATCGATCGATCGGTTTTTAGTGTTAGAACACATCACACGACTCTTTGTGAGTACAAGTTTTAGTTTCGGGACGGAAATGTGAAGCAAGGAGGTGTGACATTTCAATGAATCACTGAACATTTAAGGACTTTATCTTTGAAATGATACATCGTGACTTTTACAGCAGGTGTCGTTTGATACGGCGAGCAAGCAGGCAGAGTTATCATTGCAGAATAAACCTGAAGAACTGGATTACACCTTAGCAAAGAGTTTTCCCATAAGAAACGCAGGACGAAATGACTCTCGTTGTAAAAAAACATCTAATTCTGCGACACCAACAGCATTTTCCCTTTTTCGCTGATCTTGATAAAAACTGAATAAATAAATATTATAATTTCCTAAACAAGGAGAAATTGTACTTGTGGCTGCTTTTCCCATCTTGTAAACTCTGGTTCACATTAAATTTCCTTTTTTGTTTTCTACCAGGAATTGTACCAGACAGCTAGGCTGCATTCACACATTTATATGTTTACATCTCTGCGCACATAAAATTTAAAGATCCCATTTTAATTGTAAATGTTCCAAGTTCACAGTGATATAGATGTTGTTCGCAACTTGTTGATTAAAATGGGAAACACGTTCTCATTAACGCAAGAAGCAACGAGAAGCTGGTGTCGTTACATTTTTATTATTTGTTGCTTTTGTCAAACCAGCAGTAGCAGTCAAGCTGGTAATTGTACGAGAAATTTGAGAACACTGGAGATTAAATCAAAAGATTTGTTTACAAATATGGATTTGACACATCAATCTAATTCACCTTCTTTTTCCGTATATAACAGCTCCTTTTCTCGTCGCAGAAAATCAAACATAAATAATTTACAGAAAAACAATTTTAAAAATTCTACACTCCAGAGTCAACCTTATAAGTTATGCTGACTGAAAAATTCCTTTACCTCAAAGGAATTTAAAAAAAGAACAGCAATTTTTTAGATTAGCAGTGTTGCACTTCAAAATATTAATTAAAAAGGGAAATGTTGCCACATTATAATTTAAGCCATTCCATTGAAGCAAAAAACTTCTACTTGGATTTGATTTTACAGTGAATAAATGAAAACGTGCGTGGTCCAAATGTAGCTTTATTTACCTTTGACATTTTAGTGCCTCTTCCAATCTTTTATTTGCACACGATAAAAAACACTTTTCTCCTCCATTGCCCAACTTTCCTTAAGATCTTTTAAAAAAATGTTGTGGGTAGTTCTGTATAACTGAACATGCATGCATATACATATGTGTATCCTTCCCACCGTCAATTTTGCAGATTTAAAATAAAGTCAAGATGTCATATCAGGAGGGGACGGATATTTTTTCATTTGGGCTTCAGCTAAAAGCAGAAAAAAATCACGCTGTGCTGCTATGTTGTCCAAAATAGAGCAGGTATAGTTGTGTTCTTCTATGATGTTGTCAGAACGAAATAAAATGGAAGGACTCCCACTCTCCAAAAAAAGCTTTTATTGTTACGCTTTCATGTTATATTAAGTGTCAACTTGGGGTGTAGTGTAACGTCAAGGCCACGCGCGACTTCGCATCATCGTGATTCAATAACCTTGAACTGGAAGAATTTGCCATCATGGCATCACAAAAGAATTCCTCCATATCACAGCACCGAAGAGAATGTGAAAGGAATAATATTGTTGCTGTTTTTTGTATACATGTGTGCAATAAATAACGCACAGATATGCATGCAGTTTTTTTTAGTTTCTCCGAAGCTCCAAGTGCTCTTTGTTACTGCCAAACATAATATGTGGAGATGTGACATGAGATGAGGGTATTTATTCATATTAAGTTGCATAGTGTGCTTGTTTATTTATTTAAAGAGGTTCATCCTTTTATTACTGCCGTCTGTCGCCATCACCATCATATCACCCTCCGAAGGAAAAGTTGCTTCAGGGTACACCTACGTCATGCTCATCATCAGCACATCACTATGATCACACCAAGTTTTTAGTCAGCGAGCAGAAGAGCGTAAAAACAACATGTGGATTCTCAAGCCTGAGACGAGGGGAAAAAGGATGGAGCAGTAACGATGATTAGAACGGACTCACGTACGCAAGCATAATATAACTTTTTAGTACGTATTATAATCTTATATGACAATGGAATAAGCTCTCTTTTGTACTTTTTTCAATAAGATGATGTTCACGATGATAATAAAATGCTCGTGGAAAAGAATAGATGAAAATGAGATTCGTTTTTAGACGCCACCACAACCACCGCGGTGCCGCCATGCCAGCCCATTCCTTTTAACTTCTCTTATGTCATTCTAAAACTTTTTTGCCCATAATGGCAACAAAACAAATTCCTTCCCGAGACTGCAATCCCTGCTTGTTGACATAGTGGTTTCCCTCCTCTTCTTGTGTTTTATTGCTTTTTCCCAACTTTAATTAAAATTTGGTCGTTTACTTGAGCTATAAAGCAAATTTTCATGGCTTGTATATTCAACTTGGCTGATGAACTTCGATTAGTAAAATAAAATAAGCTAGGAATATGGCGCAACAGTGTCTGCAGGAGTGACATTGACAAACTCAGGTTTTTTAATGTATTGCAGTTCCTTTCCATCGATAAATTCGCAGACACTTGATTTATGTTATAGTTTAAGCTGAAACAAAGAAAAGTCTAAAAAAATTTTTAGCAATTATGTAAGCGGTTCAGGCAGCGGTTTTCAAAGCTATGTGACGGATCACGGCCAATTAACTTTGAATGTGACCTTGATCAAAATAAAGGGTATTTCTTGTGTAACCCATCTTCATTAAATTTTCAGTTCGCATTGTGTCGGCTGTCAGTCCTGAAGGTTAGGAAAAGTAGTCAGCTCAGCTCTCTACAAAGCTTTAGATGGTGGAGTGGAGACATCAACAGTGAAAACTTTGCTCACATTGTCGACTCAGAAAATGAGGGAAATCGTAAGAAGTTTTAGATTTGATTATTACTGTCTGTCAACTTGACTGACTTGATTTAACCGTCTGAAGTATGCATAACTTTCTTTGCTCTCCCTATGCATTTCTGTGCTGTACATTTTATAAATGAATTATGGACACATATTATGTTGAGCATATATTTTGCATTCAGCTCCACTTTCACTCAAACTTTTAACATAATAATGATGGTCGTGAAGTATTTCCACTTGCTACGGAATATAACTGCGTGCGTCATCACAAAAAAACGTCTTGCCCGACCTTAACGGTAACTCGTTGCGTACCAGCATTCGTTAACGTCCGAATGAGTCTTGCTGGTTCTGTGGTCGTCAAATTTTCAAGTGACATTACCATCTCCGTCTCGCGATAAGGGCAATTGAGCAGCTCCTGATGATCATGAATGTTCTTTCTAATAATTTCGTACGTAACCCGCCTGATTTTTATGAGATGTTGGTACTTGCGATTTGAGAGTTGTCAGAAAAGCAAAACAGAATGATGCTGAGGAACGTAAATTGCACGTGTTGAATGAAACATTGAGAACCGAAACATGCACGTCAGTCACGCAAGACAAGAACCTTGAGTAACATTTCTCTCCTCATCTGTAATAACAATAAAGCCATGACTTCATGGCAAAAATTCTTTGGATAATCGTTCAAGCAAAAAATAATTACTCAACCGAAAATATACTACATCTTTCTGGACCGAAGCGAACATTTGTCTTAATGCGTACATATAGGTACAAGAAGGACCATAAAAAATTCCACAAAAGTGGCACGCAAGAAAGGAGACAACATCATCGTAATAATCGAAGAGACATGTGCGAGACAGAAAATCAAGAGAGATTCGGAGTGCTAAGAGAAGTTTTTTGATGGACGTCGACCCACATAACTTTAGGTATTATGCCACATTGAAGAAGTGCACACATAGAGCCTCAATGTTTGTCGTTTCCATTTATAGCCACATTTTTGTGGACGTGATCTTGACACGAGTGACTGATTCAGATCTGAGTTCGTTTCAAAACAACCTGGAAGTACTCAACTTCGACCTTCCTCTTCTTTTCTTTTTCCACCATCATTTTTTTATATCCGGTGGTCATAACAACAAGAAATCGGATCCGAGAGGAGTACAAGTATACGGTGCCGTGAAATGAAGATGAGATGGCACGACTTCCAATCACTTTCCTCTCGCGAAAGTCCCTGTGTGTACTCTATGCACAATTTACGTGGGTCGATACATAATCCAAGAGTGTCCTTGTGCCAACACTACGTCACAGTAAAGCTTTATTTATAATACACGTACACGTAATAGTAGTAGAATCCACGATATAATGCAAAATATTCTCCGAAAAGCTTTTTCTCTTTTGATGCTTCGTGAAGCAGATCAAAATCTTGAAGATCGTGAAGTCCACAAATAGTCACGAAATTCTATACATGATTACTACTTGGCTGAACAAGCCATCATAACAAAGTAGATATTGGTTACTGAAGCAAAATTTCATTTTTTTTCAGCGGACGACGTAAATTTCTTGAGAAACGTCAAGAAAACAATTTTATATTTTATCCGACTTTGATACTTGTTATGACGCGGTTTGCCACTCAGCCCTCTCGTCAGAGAGCTTCTTACCGAGTAAAATCTCAGAGATAATAATAGCATTTTCGGTATTCGAATTCAAATTTTTGGATGCGGATGATGCAATCTGAGCATAACTCAATATGTGAATTCATTCGTCTTTTGAAGTATCCTGGTTAACATTGCATTTACATTGTGACCACATCACTTGATAAGCTCCGGTATTATTGATTTTCAAAATTGTCAAAGTGTCTTTTGATACAGGAAGAAACTTCCTTACCACGGATTCCGAGTGGTGGCTCGGTAAGGAGCTTTGAAAATCGAAAGAAATGTATGAATTGCTACTCAGCACCACCAGGGTAATTCGTAATAATCAGTCTAAAGTATGTTGAAATCCTCGTATTACTTTGGCTTTCCCTACAAAATTACTTCACAGATTTATACTTCGTGCGAAACTTCGTAATGCAGTGACTTTTTTGCATGCATACGACTATGTAACCACTTTGGTAGTTCAAAACCCTTGATGAGAACAGACATAGTACCTATTTTCGTTACACAGCAAAAGTACAACTGAATACCATACCTACATTTCTGAAGATAATTCTCTCAAATGGAATGAGTTACGCCGGAGGAGAGGGAATTCATTCATTCAATCTCTCGTAATAGCGACTTCACGACAACTCTTTGTCAGCATAGGTTTAAAAATGTGCCTTTTTCTCCTAGAATGAATAGCTTTTATAGGCTTATTGTGTTGTTATCTATGCATAGATGGAATACCCTGTGAATATCTGGATTTAGTTTGTTGAATGAATTCAAGAAATAAATCCCACTCACATTTTTCACTGCATCATTTAATATCACCACTGGGCATTATAGAGTATATGCACACACACATTTTCCCTTTTTCATCCAAACTGGTAACCGTGATTTTGATAGAAAGATAAGTATCGTTGGAGCAGAAGAGCCAAAAAAATCTTGAGACTTGACTCGAGTTGAGCAAAGAAAAAAAGTTCAGAGATCGCCGCAACGTAGTAAATTCTGAAAAATGGTGGTAAAGGACGGCTCTGCAAGATGAGCGCAGTGAAGCGAGAGAAGTAGCAAGACGAAGAAGAGAAAAAAAATTCGTCGTCTTGTAAGACATTTCCTTTTTTAGTTTCCCATTCTTCTTCCTTCCCTTTGGGATGTTGGGAAGCACCATTTATGCAGCCCAGTTCGTAGAATTTCTTCGAAGGAGGATGAAGCATCATCTTCACACAAGAATCACGTCTAGCGAAAATTCTCCTCGATGAAGATGATCATGCTTGGTCGAATCTCAACAAGGCACGGATATGAAAAAAAAACTTGTTGGAATAAAAAATAGATTCTAATACAAGTACAAGAAATGGTAATGTGGTGTATATTTTTGTTGTATTACCTTGTGCAGCATTTTTTGCTTGATTATGGAAATATATTATTTTTCAATGGAATGCACCTCTGCGCTAGAGACTTTCATATAAAAATATTGTTTTCAGGGAAGATTTATTCCGTGCATCATAGCTTTCAGTATGTGTATAACTTTCAATCTGGGAGTAACTCATCCTGCATTCCAAAATATGTAATGTGCTCTACTTATGCCTTTTTTGCTAGACTATTGAGAAGGAGGATCTCTGAATGTTGAGCATAAGCACTTCCTTTTGTTTTCTTAGCATTTTGTACTGCCTCCTCGTTTACAATATGAATGGAATTTTGTTTGTCGACGCAACAGAGAACACGCAACACATAAGAGGAAAAACTGATTCGTGTGCTTACATATTAAATTTTTTCCACTTCCACCAGATCCACTTTCATCGTTTTAGTTGCTGCTCGGACCAGTCATCCAACATCTTTCAAAGTATTCGTTCAAAATTCAAAAGGCATCCTACTTTCGAATGTAGCTTTATTGTGAAATAATATCCGCTCCAAAATTTGGCCAATGTTGCAAATGTATATGATGAGTAGACTCTTCATCTAGAACAGAATGGATGCATCATATGAGTCATGGCTGTTTAGGCTGTGCGCATATTATTGTAGTTTGTTTTTCATCTTATCTTGGCATATGGTACGGCACGCCCGGATCTTTGTTGACTGTGGAGATTATGAAAAAATTTCACTGTTCGGTCAAGCTCGTCCCTGTTCCATAACTTTTGTAGATTTTCATTCCAATCAGCCCAGGTTATAGATACCACCGTGTGTGCAGTGCGTAAGATGTGGGCTCCATCCAGTTGCCTTACTTCGTGCGTAATGTATGGGTGTTTAAACAAACCTTCAGCTTAACGGGAATGACCTTGTCCGGATTGATGATGTTTGCAAAATGACTCGTGTCAGTTTCATGCTCCTCTGGCATATTCTCCGTTTAACTTTTCNAGATATTTTGCAAAATGACTCGTGTCAGTTTCATGCTCCTCTGGCATATTCTCCGTTTAACTTTTCCAGACTGAATGTCGAACAAGCAACGCATATTTTCTCAAATAGATAACGCATATTATCCAAGTTTAGAACAGTAAATGCGCTTTTCATCGTGAATGAACTTTACAGAGATATGCTACATTTTTCCACGCACAACCATACTTTACAATCGTTTCAAGTTTGAACAAAAAGAATTGTAATGTAAGTGACAAAATATAAAACTATGGTCCATTTATCACAACGAAGCAGAAATTAGAAGAAACAAAAGAAAAATTTAATATTTTTTAAATTTTGAAAACAGAAGAAAGTCTATAAATATTTTCCTAGTACTCGTTGTGTTTTAATTTAAACAAAAGCTACATTACATAGGTATCTACAGGCGGCAGACATGCAAACATAAATATGTAATAAAATACCTACCTCTTCGTTCGTGTACCACAAACACCAGGACAGAGTTCTCATTTGCAGGTTTCCTGTCTAATGGACTCAAAAAGCGAAAATCTCTTGAAAAAAAATATTACAAACTTCATCAGCACAGTTTGAAAATCAAGGACAAAACTTACTCAGGCAAATTTGCATAGTTTTCACTTTTTCACCCGCCCCGCACCGCATGCGACGCGTACTCAACATCAAATTTAAAAAAATTCAAGGCAACTTTTCACTTGTACGATTTATAATGTTGTGCAACCCCCTGAAAAATAAAAAATCAAGACCGTCAAAATCAATCAGTGTACAGTGAATTCGGGAGGAAGATGAAATGTCCTACCAATGCAAATGCATAATTAGCTGAATCTCCGCATATTTTCTTTCTTAACTTGCTGCGCGTTTGAAGTAATTCTCTCGTTGTTTACAGCAATCTTTTGTAAATAGATTTCAAAGTAGCACAAAAGATAGGTAATACCTAGTACGGTACTGTGCTGGACCGGGGAGCTCTTTCAAGTTTTTTTCGAAGAGAGGAAATGTCTATTTCATCATGTGTCATGTTACGAATCTCATAAATATTCAAATCTTTTTAAGTGTTTTGAAGACTTCCACAAAAACATGTAAGATAACCTAAAGTTAGCAAAAAAACGTTGAAACGTAAGGCACGTGTGAAATGATATAAAGTGCGAAACAAAGTTTTTTTCTTGGAGATGATTTTTTGGGTCTCCTGAGAATCCATCACCTTCATCGAACCGCCAAAGCACCTGAATATTTTAAAAGTTTTTTGTGCTCCACCTTGATTCTTGAGTGCATCATGTACCCAAAAATCTTCTGGGAATCAAACCAGTTGTCGTGTGGGTGTGTAACGGAAACTAGAAGACGTTTTAAATTCGTTCATTAGTCATTTACTACATGCAAATTTTAGCACCAAAAGGCTCGACCTTCCAGTTGACAATGGGCATTAATTTTAAGTCGTAAAAATAATGAATTTGTGAAGGATGAGAACGCCCGTTAACGTTGAACATGTTAATTTTCCGGGATTTTTAAAAAGGTTAACTTCTCAATTATAATATGGTAAGTTTGACTAAAATGCTGACGTAGTATAATTTAAATTATCAAATAGTCAACTAGCATTCATGCACCGTAGGGGGCCCCCAATTTTCTGGGGACATGCATTCCAGAGGTCGATTCACCTTCATTTCTTCCAGAATCTTAATTAAATCCTTTATATTTATAATCTTAACACAATAATTACTGGGGATAAGCTTACACCTTGTGAGATATTACCTCACGCATCCCTTCCTTACTTTTCCTATCACTACTCCTTTCTGATAAACGTTCTGGTATTAACCGCGTTATTCTCAATGTTTTCTCTTGTTCTTGCAGTTTAATCAAGATGCTTCTTTTGGATTGTGATGTGGCTTTTCCCAACTCCAACAAGACCAGGTATAGTGATTGAACGATGTTGGCACTATTGCGGTTGTATGTAGAATTCAGCAGCAACCAGCATATCATCCAGTTTTTTTCTAGTTTATTCTGAATCACCTTCGTTTCGCCAAAATCCGTTCTTTTTCCCTCTTGATAGTGATTCTGAAGCGAAATCGGAGCTAATCCTCTACAGTAATAATTTTATGGGGTAGGAGGAAGAACGTGGAGTCACCAACACATTGTGCTATCATTTTTATTATCGCTCCTTGTACTATTATTATTTATTACTACCCAGTACATCAACTTTTTGCGTCCGTCCTGCTCACAATTTAATAGATTCTAGAGAACTACAGCTAATTCTCGATTTACTGTCTAAATAATATACTATTCTCCACTGTTGTACACGCAGATATAAAAGATGAATACATGCTTGTATGCTTGAATAGCGCTCGTCGAGCGTTTGTCAATAGATTAATGACGGTTGGAAGAGGATGATAATGCGTCACAATAGGCATTTTTTGCGCTTCATCAATAATGGCAGAAAGGAGCAGAGTCTCACGCTGCGGATATCCTCCCTCACACCTTCTTTCATTTTAGTTGATTTCCCATTATTCGAAGACATACCTACTTTTTTATTGCTTTGCGTGCACTTCTCCTACGAGATTTTTTGGACTTCATGTACCATTTACGAAAAAAATCTTTGAAAGAATTGAACAGGTTGTATCTTCCTGAAGTGATCTTTTTTTGCATCATTATTGACATTTTGAATACGATGATGGGAATAATGGAGGCGATGATGATCATGATCAGGACGAAAGACCATTGGTCGATGCGTCAAATGTATTATTACTGGTGCATTTTTTTAACTGTGTCTTTTCTCATTAGTAAGTATAAGCCTTCGCTACAAAAACTAAAATAAAATTGACGGTCTTCCTCTTATTTTCTTTCCTTCACCGTCACTTTCGTCCGTGAGGCCGTTGAGCATCAGTCAGCCTTAACGAAAACAGCATGATCATCCTCATCACCAGCAACAATCATCTTCATCACATTATGATCATCATCTTGGTTCGTTTTTTATCGCCAGCGAAGAGCAACGCTGCAATGCACATTACTGCTGCCTTCACAACCGTCCTCGGAGATAGGTTGCTTACTTTTTTACGCTAAGATTTTTTTATGTGCCTGTCCTGGGTCATTCCCCTTCCTTTTTTCTTTTCTTTATAAAACCTCATCAAAATGCTCCATTGGGATTCGCCCGTGTCGCCGTTTTTTATGTTTTTTTTCTCGAATTTGTGATCGTTTTATAACGCCAGTGTAATGCTAGTATTAATATTCCCTTTGGAGTATAAAGAGAGCAATTCTGAATATTATTATGTTTACTGCTACACGCTTTTTTCCCTTCTTCCTCTTTTCCCTCTTCTTCTATTATTTTTACGCTTGGACGTATCGAAGCGTGGCATATATCAAAAAGGGAACAAAAAATGCAAAAGACAAGAAGAGTACTTTTCTAAAAAAAAAGATTGTGGTAGTAGAGAATTTTTTTATTTTGGAAAATGTGATTTGATGTGACTTGGCTCCTGATGATGTTCACCAGCTTGTTCTCATGTCTATCAAAATTGTTTCTGCAAATGTTGCCGTGCTTTCTCAAGCACAACGGGAAAGAGATGTAATAATCATAATTTACAATGTATTTACAACAGGGAAAATCTGCGGTCCTGCAAACTTTGTAATTGTGACAACTCCAACAAAAAAAATCACAGAGAGGAAAAAAAACCGACGCTCCCCGACTCATGCCAGTGTGCAGTTATGTGGTGCGCTGCAGGTTGTATAATGAATATGTAAACAAAAATGAGACTCTCCAAATGACACATCTCAGGGGTATGGTATACATACAGCATACCGTTGACAAGGGAAGTCTACAATTTCAGATGGTAATCAACTGCTTCATTTAGTAGAAACGTTTGGGTTTGGCTTGACAGTCATAATTTCAGCATTGAATTTTTCAAGAAGTATTTTCCTACATTTTTTAAAAAGAATTCTTGTGTGCTCCTTCAAAGGTCATCAATATATAGTAAAGAAGAATTGTGGGTTGGATTTTATAAAAGCTACTTGAGTTGTCTCTCTGTGAAATGAAGATAAGTTGAAAACGTATTAAAATGTAAATTGCATTTTTACCATTTCTTCGCATAGGGATTTTCATTTTAATTCCAAGAAGGTTTTTTTCTAGAGTTTTACTACTATTATTCCATGCAATTTCCAAATATGGGATATCATTTCGTGATAGTAGCTTTCATTTCGCTTCTGTCTAGAGACTGCGTGAATTGGTTTTCTGAGGGGCGCAGCTTCCAGGCATTTATCGTCATCAACTCGTAGACAACGAGAAGAAGTTCGTTGGGGGGCAATAAAAAAATACAATGGAAAATGACGAAAGCTCAAGACATGACTCATTTCAGAATTCCGCTTTTTTAATGTTTGCAGTAAAAAAATTTTACCATTCATTGTCGCTTTTACTTTTTCTTCGAATGTGTTCACCTGACTGCGTGCGACACAATATTACCTCTCTAATAGCTACCTGAAGGCGAACACTGATATATGATTCTGTATTTTTGAGAATTGTACTTTTACTTGGCTTTTTGACTTCGCCGTACTCTCCTCTACCATCCAAAACAATTTCAAGTGTCGATAATGTGCGAAAATAAAACGTACTGCATGGTTGGATGGAATAATTTTGAAGGTATTGTTAACATCAAAATTGAGGGTATTTGAGTCGTGATTTCTATGAGGAAAGAAATAATGCAGCAACAACGTAGGTTAACATATTTCATAGGTGTTTATACTATGTGCTTTATGTTGTTGCCGTATAGTATGATTGGCAATGGTATCAAGTCGTGCGTCGTACAACTGTAGACTAGTCGTAGTGGTAAGTGATATTCCTTTCAATTAAATTATCCTTTCGTAAGTGTAATGTTTCCATTGATTTTTAAACTTGTTCCACTCAAGGCATGAAACAATAATTGAAATTGAATGGGATACAGTTGCTTATACAAAGGAATGAAATTATATCTTCACTTCTTTCACTGTGCGAAAAAATGTATTGTTAAGAAGATTGCTGTAATAGTATTCAAGCCCGAGCGGACAAAAAAAGCAATCAACCTGTGCAAATAAATCTTCATCCGCGCAACCTTCCCAGTAAAAAAATATTATTGATGCAAGGCGACATTTCTTGTTAAACACCTTCCTTTCCACCCGCCACATTTTGCACATTGAATTGAAGAACGAACTTTTATGCATCAATCTGCCAGTCAAAAAATTCTCATGATGCTCACTTTTAATGCCTTTATTAGACATCTCCGACAATGCAACATTGTTGCTACTTTACCTATCTTATTTTTAAACCAAGCAGGAAAAAATTTCATTATTACCCCCTTTTACAATGCTAAATGAAAATTCTCGATGTTCATTCACCATCACTCATCCATGTTTATTTTAAACTGGCGGTATGCGCATATAACTTTTTTGTAAATCACTTAATAGAATGGAAAAAGTAGGGAAGACGATGACGATGATGAGACTTGATTACT
>JAHZNF010003947.1:0-29048 GCA_027744215.1 Troglopedetes dispersus | reverse complement strand
ACGCCCATAATTTATTTAGTTTTCTTTCATACTAATTTACGTCACCATATTTATTTGTAACTATTGTACACTTTATAAAAACTGTTTCAGCTAATTTATGCTATTACTCATCATATTGAAGATATTTACAAATTATTTTTGTGGAAACCTTGAAAATTCCAATCGAGTCATGTGAACGTTCGGTTATGCAGAAAAAGTGAATGATAATAATTACACATTTTGTTAAAAAACGCATACATTTATTACATATATCAAGCTAATGCATTTGTATGCAATGACGTGGTTTTGGGCGAAGGAACGTGATCTTCCTAGTTGACTCAGTCTCCACTCCGCACGAACCAAGTTCACTTCGTGTATAATTCCTTTCAGTCAGACGTCTCTGCAGTTTGCACCCCTGCATGATCACTCCGACATGAAGAGTGACAGTGACACATTGGGTTTTTGTTGTTGCTAACCTTGACATACCATGTGGTAAGAGAAAGATAAAGAGAACTAAATTTTATTGGAACTCAATAATATGACATATTCACCCGTCTAAAACGTACTACCCAGTGACCATTACCAATTGCCCATTACCATTATTACTCTATATTGTAGAATGCAAGGAATGTTGTTTAGTTGAACTCGATAAAACCCAAATGATTACATTATATTGCTCGGCTTACCGGAATGCAGGTATCGAAGGACAATCAGTGAACATTTTCATTTAGTGACACATCCCAAATGCATGCAAATACGTCGAACCATGCGTAGTAAAACATAGATACACAATACATAATTGGTGGTTGTACTTAATTTCTTGTGTTACTATCATTGTACATAGGTGATTGTATTTGTAGTGTAACTCTTGAACGCAAGCTTTTACAAAAAAACCATTATTTCACACATTTGTGCTGAAGTGGCTGTCCTTTCTTGAAAAGGAAACATGGCCTTTTCCTTTAAGAAACGTTCGGACGGATTTGCACGTAAACTGTCAATCGCAACAATACAGGTAATACCTAAGTGAAAATGAAACCAAAAGCAAACTTTTTACTGAGGAGGGTAATCGAACCCTTCGTTGATCAGTTACTCCCTGTCTACCTTGTCGAAATTTGTACATGACAAAAAAGTGAAAGACTCGTTAAAAATGAAAGGTTTGATATGTAGATAGGTTATTTCAGTCCTATAATAATTTAGAGAAAAAATTCATCGATATTTTGTAGGTCGCCTTTTTTATCACTTACCAAAAACAATCATTGTCCGCCCGCAGTCATCGAACACGAGAAACATGGTTTTGCAATATTTTGGTTAATTCCACTCTTGAGGATAAAGGTTTCCCAATATAATAAAAATGGTAATTTTAGAGATTTTGACTTTGAGGAGAATATAAATAATTGAACATATTTACAAAATGTGGTAATGTTAAAATACTATAATCCGGTAATCATCGACTCTTCCAACGCTTGCAACGGTATTTATTGATGTTTAAAGGTATTAGCCATTTTGTCAATCATTCAATGAAATTGCATTATATCCCCTTGTAGACTGAACAATGAGAAAAGGCACATGCAATAATAATTATTATAGGGATTCATTTGCATTACTAAATACTGCGGCGGCACATTTTACCTTGTGCATACGTGCGGTTTATCTTGAGCAAAGCAAATCCCTTAATTGAATGCTATTTTTATTAACATTATTTCGAAAGGTAAAGTTTTGTGGCCATACTTTTGTGTATCTGACCAATCACAATCATCGATTGTTTATAGGTAAAACAAATTATCATCAGTGAAAGATGATAGAGTATAATTTAATTGAGGATGAATAAGGAGAATCTTCACTTGCCACACCGGAGTCGGCAAATCGTCCAAAAGGACGTGCACAACCATAATTATATCCGTTATATCCGTTGTATTTCTAATTGCATTACGTCACAAACATTCCATGCGCATCAGTCCTCGTGTTAATTTCCCCAATTCTTCGTTATTACAACAAATTGGAAAATCTATATTGCTCGCGGCCAAATATAAAAGATTCGTAATTGTGAAATTTAAAGGGAAGATTAATGGAATTGCCCAAGAATAAGGGATCGAAGTCTAAAATACAATTACATCTTTTGCCTTAGTCGACGTAAAGCTTCACGACGATGATGTCTCAACACCAACAATACAGAATATGAGAGTACAAGAGGTTACAATGCCCCAAGGTTGTCTGCATGCTATTTTACTGCAAAAATATATTGCTTAAAATGTACCACACACACCAATTTGAATATGACACGCACGAAATCTTGCATTATAAACGTAATTAACTAATTTACCCAAAACCTGTAAAATCTCACACTCACTCTCTTCTCAATCGGTCTCTGACGGCTTGGTTTATTGTTTAACTTTCTGAACGCCTGAATGGGAACTAACAATGTCACTGCTTGGACTAAGATAAGCATTTGAAATTTCCATCATCTTAAACTTTTGTATTGTGGTTACACAATTTTATTCTGGATTTTATAAAGTATTGACAATCAAACATACATCACATCACACGTCATTTTGATGGCAGCAAAACTATTGTAATAACACTTTAAATTCTGACGGCTACTTCCAGACAAAAAGTTTGTCTGCACTACTAATATTCAGCACCACAACATTTCGCAAACTAGGTCAAAAGGAAAGGGATTTTTAAGCCTAAACAAACACTGAAATAATATCAAGTGGTCAAGTGGCAAAACTAATTGCAGGTTTCTGGTTTGTCTTTCACTGAAGTGCAGATGTTGAATCTAGTAAAAACCTGCTGAAGTCACTCTGACAAAATCTAAGATTTCATATGTAATAAACCTAGAGCACTGGGCGTATAGAGCAGCATCAAACTTGAGCACAATAAACCTTTTTGCATTTATACAATGAACGTTAGAAATATTTCGAATTATTTGGAAGATAGGCTATATGTATGGATAAACATGAAAATGGATATGATACATTTTCATTCGTTTTTAATTAGTTAAAATTACTTTTAAAAAATGAAAAAAGCTTAGGCACACATAGGATAGATGAGCAATCTATCAGAATGGAAAATTCCTTGTAGTTCCGGAGATCTCGGTTCCACAGATGACAGGCAGACACACATTCTTCACAATTTCATATATCACCGAACAAGTTAGATGCTAAACAATATGAGTACTGGTATGTTCTCTCACACCAAAAAATGAAAATATCCCCAAAACCACGATAACAAATATAGTTTGCTTCTATATGAGGGATTTGGTAAACCAAATACCTAAGCTTTCGCTGATATGTGACTCTTTTTTACACTAGATGCTTCTCACCACATATCACTCGACCCTGAGGTCATAATACTTGTCAAAGTTAATCTGATTTAGCAAAAAATGCCCGTGTAAATTAAGATGACACTATATTGAGTGATGGCATTCAATTTAATTATTTTAAATCAAATTATGCATTATTGCAATAAGAAAAAATAATTTCCGAAAATAGATAATAAAAGTATATAAAAGTTCAGACCATGTTAAACAATATGTCATGAAACCCGTGTTTTGATTTCGTTTGATTTTCAGTGTGTCTTGTGTACTATAAAGCATGGTGTGCAAAAGTAACCGTAAGAGCTCATGGACGGTTGCAACAAATCGAGACAAGTCTGCATGCACTCCACCAGAAAGTTGTTCCCTTTGTACACGTAAAATTTTCACAATGGAAACTGTTAAATGAAAGATTAAAACAATTCGCAATTTTAAGGAAAACGTTACTAATGAGTAGTGCGATCTGTAATGAGAATTTCTGACCCTTGTAAATACAAGTGAACGTGAAGACAACCCTAAATCAAATCAACTATGCAATGTTTACGGGTGTGATAAGGTGAAGCTCCCTCCCTCTTAGTACTTTCTTATCTTTGCTTTCAAAGACTCGATGGGTTCTACACTTATTTACACGATGTCATTGTTGCCAGAAAACATTTTTAGTGTGCATGTTGCCTATCATCATTGTGCGCCACAGTGTGCCCTTTGGTTGTGCTCACGTGTATTGATGCTTTCATGATGATTCGTAATAATATGTTCATCCGTACACAAGCGAACGCGCTCAACACTAAATGCTAACAATGATTGAAAGGATTAGAAATTCGAATAATTTAAGTAACTTTACAGCGGTAAACCAATCAATTTTGGTATGAGCAACGCCTAGAGACGCTTCATCTTGTGCTGTGAGTGCTGCCACTACTTAAAAGCAACGCAACGAGGCAGATGCAAGACGAAATTCCTTGTTTACGGCAAACCGTGTTGTCTGTGAGTCTGCAATATTGCCATAATATCTTGTAGTGGTAATAATAAGTAGTCTCTGTATAATAATGTAACATGATGAAGAGAGATGTAACGATCAACGCATGCATAATAATATGACTACCCTCCAACGAACACTACTTAACTACCATCAAATACGTACAGTTAAGCTGCGTATGCTCTGTTCATGCAATGGAGGTTAAAAAAGTGAGTTATCAGCGTAACAGTTAACGCGTTATTTTTGCTTTCTTTCTCAGCGATAGATAAGGCACATGCAACGATGTTTATTACGTGGTGTGATTTTTATTCAGGTGCATCCGTTATAGAAGGCTCACTCTCAGTTTCATCGAGCTGGCTAGAGGTTATCCCTTTCCTTGTACGATCGCCTTTATTTCTCACATCGGTTATGTCATTTTTACTGTGGCTATGGTGATGAACCATTGATTCGCTCATCTAAAAGCACTTCTAATCGGTGTTCACGCCGTCGTCAACGATAGACTGGCGCACACATCTCCTCGTTGTTATCAATTTGCCCTCCTTACAAGTAACAATTATTATACATCAAAGTGTAGTTCAATAGTGCCGAGTAACAAGCAGGACTTACATACGAACAACAAAGGCGCATGCTATGTAGCTATCTCTGCACGACTATTATTGCGTAGAGTCCTTTCGGTTCCGTCTTCATCAGAAGAACAGGGTTACATGCGATAACTCATCCTTCTGTTGCAGCTGTAACATTTCATGCCTACCTAGACATAATAACGTACATTTTTATACTCAACAATTTTATAATGCGGGTGAAGGGTGAACTGTAACAACCAACATATTTCAGTGCACACTACAATCGCCAAACATTCCCCAAGCTGTGTGACTTGCATGGGTTTTTTGTGAAGGCTCCTTGAAACACTGGTCAAAATCCCTGAGCGAGAGGATTCTTCTCTTCATACCTGTTGAGTAACTCGTTCACTCCAGACCTTGCACACGTAACGAAAAGCGAAAGTGTCAATAAAACAGTAGGAGCAATAGTTTGGGCAATTAAGTTAGAGCTGTGTGAAGTGGCTGTTGTGCTTCTCCCCTTGAAATTTGGCTGGTTTTAGTAGATATATTCCCTCATTGTTTTGAAACATTTATTGCTAAATTATTGAGTTCAGACTGACCAGCTTCTACCGTTGCGGCAATGAGAACTCCAATATTAACTAGACTCCAAAATCTTAAAACTCTGTACTTTCTACTTCATGATCTTTTTAATTGATAATTTTTTGACAAGTGACTTCACTGAATAGTCAGTTTTATCTTGTTATTTATATTAATAGAACCTTATAATAGCTGAAAGCTTATTTTCGCTTGGTCATTCAATCAACAAAAACGAAAGTATTTAATAGATTTTTTGAATGCATTAACATGCACAAATGTGAATACGGCTGTTAATTCATTGTCTCTCTTGGGAAAAGAGGAAACAGCGCGAATAATAAACTTTGACTATATAAAAAGTTATATTTTTTGTCCTCTTCTTTTTTGTCGAAAAAGGAAAGAAACCAGAAATTATCATATCTTGCTGCGTGCGGCTTCTTGCAACATTGCCACCGCGTTGTCAGCAGCGGGGCTACGTTCATACGTGCATCTTCACCCCTTCTCTTTACTCTTCCTTTCAGTTACACTTCCCTTTACAAATCAGGTTGTGTAACAATTTGCGTTGCTTCATGTAAAAATTCCAACGTCAACACACCGTATCTACACGGACCTCTTGCCAAATTTTCTTGCAAGAGTCTAACGAGGAGTTCAGTATAAGACAAAAGTGGCCACGGGATAATAACTGGTGAATGGGATAAAAACATTTATTGTGACCTGCGGCATTCTTGCTCATCTTCAACCGCACTCCACTTGTTTATAGTTTTACTTCAAATTAAATTATTGGAGATCTGTGAACACCGCCACGGAAAAGGAACATCAAATTCATGTGATTCTGCAAGAGGTGCACTAAGGACCCTCCACTCAGCCAACCCTTGGTGAATTGCACAACGAAATCCTCATCGAGAGACTGAATAGTTGTATCATAACAGTTAAAATGTAAGCCAACCTTGTTTTTTTTCTTCCTTTTTCAAATATTTTCCTGCAGAAAAATATTTGCATACTTTGACACAAAGCCAAACATCGATTTGAATTTTCATAATAAATGGTAGAGAGTAAAAAGGGATTGGAGAATAAGTGTTACGTTTTTATTGTATCAGTCAGGAAATAAATGTCAGTGGAACGACGACGGCAAACCAACAGTAATAAGACAAAATACTGTTACATTACGCCTCATTTTTGTAGCACGCGCCCATAGTCAGACCACGATAATGCTGAAATGTGGAACCATTTTCTGCTAATCATATTAATTATTTATTACTTCTCATTTAGATAACTAGATTTTGCCGGTCGAAAAAGGTATAGACTGAAAAAAAAAGATATTTATACTTAATATATCATGCCTTTGTCAATACATAATTATCAAAAGGCACAGGGGAAAAATGACGCATTTGGCGCACACACAATCAGATCGTGGCGTTAAAGAAGAATAGTTGAATTTGGCAAGGTTTGAAAAACGAGCGTGCAATTAATAGCGTACTCGTAGTTTGATGTGAGCAATGAACGGTCTTCTTGAAAATGGCAATAACATCTTAGCAATTTCGGCGAGATATGTGTATGCCAAAGTTCTTTCCAACAATCCTACACAAAACACTGAAAGCTTATCATAAAGCCAAACAGCTTGAATATTAGTGCTTGACATAAAGAAGTATACTGGGCACATAACATAACATATTAGTCGAACACATAATATCCTACCTAAAATAATAGAACATGTAGACTGCGACTGATCTAGCTCGTCACCTGCATGAACTCTTTTGACCACTTTGTGTCAGCTTCAAAAAACGGAATGTTAATGCTTATGTTTAGTATGCTGTGACAAATTATGACACGGTGCAAATTGCATAATAATAAATAGGATACCTACCTACTTACACAAAGCTTGCATAGTTGTATTCATGAAAAGTGGTTCTTCAAACTTTTTATTAGATAATGATGTTGTGTATTGGTAATGCGCTTGCTGCAGCAAAGCAGATGTGCCCAGCAAATTAAGGATCTTACGCTCAGTGTGAATGGAGTTAAAGGGGAAGTTATGCGTACTTTTTTTTGTTATGATTGAATTAATGCACCACGATTTCTAGCATCCTTGCAACCAGAGAATATTTTGCTCACTCTGTTGTTCAATCATGTAGGTTTATCCATTAAATGATGTTGTCTCTTTGCCAAATGACAGTTAACACACTATTTACAATTAATTAGGAAAAGGAAGTGATATAATATATTTTTAATGCGACGTGACAAAAGTTATGACGCCAAGGATATAAGGGCACTTTTCTCTGTATTCTGATCATGGAAAGGATTGAGAATCCCCTCGTGTACTAAATACCAACTGAACAGAAAGCGTAGCTACCTCCTAACCTAATAATAACCTCAAGGAACGTGGTTGTTCTTATGGGATGCATCATAAAGTTCATGTTTTGCGGTAGTAAAAATACAAAATGACATTTGGTGACACGATTGCATAATAATATCTGAAAGTTATGACCAAGTTAATAATTACAGATACATAGATGTAACATGTTTCATATTATTTTTTCAGCATATCAAAAGTTTGTCGATGTCACCAGTAAACTGGAAGTTTGATTGTTTTCTTTTAAGATTATAGATTTATTATTTCTACATCAATCTACCCTTTGTCAACAAAACAAAGTTATTATAATTCAAAAATCAACTAGTTGCCTATTTAAGTAAATCAAATCAGACGATCCATTGTGCTAGTACAACATGAAGCGTACGTCATCGTAAAAGCGTACTCGGCAATTTGTAAATTGCTTCAATTTGAGAAGTTTCGTAAGGTAGAGGTAGGCGACTAAAGAGGTGCGGAAATAACTTGGACTTGAGCAATAACCAGCAAATGGCTACAGTCATGTATAAAATCTCTAGTAAATAAAAATGCTCACACTTCCCTAATAAAATGGGCGAAGGACCATACATCATATATCCTTTTAAAGGGAAGATGAAATCAGTGATCCTCCTATACCTTTTCTGTGCCATTGCAGAACCATGCCATAAGTATAAACAATGTACTTTCGTCTGATGGTGACCCAAAAAAAATTGTATTCACCCCCACGCGACATTTTGGCAACATTAATTCAGTAATTCAGTATTAGATTAAAAAAGCTGAACAAAATGTTACTCAGGAATGCAAGATTTAAAGCCTTAGTATTTTGGCTGGCTTGTACTCTGCTGCATCAATCAATTACTGCACAACATTCTTTAAGCGTTCAATGACACGCCATTTCATGCAAACACGTGTGGATAGACAAAGACACGGCAGCTCCCAACTGCACAACATGGCAGCAATAGTCGAAAAGATTCGACCAGACCAAACTGAAGTTAAGTAACCGGGTGACCGGCACAGGTAGCAGCCGTGAAGCCTTAAAACATAACTTTCAAATCACTTCTTACTTTCTGTTTTGACTTGTCTTCTAACCAAAACCAGTATAATCCGATTATTACGATTTTTATAACATTCGATATGTTGTAATATCAGCACACCAGAGAACTTCCATCTCGGACCCTCATTATTGAGACCGGTGGTGGTGCATAGTGCATATAATACCAGTTTATGCACATTGTAGTCTTTTGATCTGATGTTAGATTTGTGATGTTGGTGGCGAGTCCACTTGCACTACATTTGTACTTCCCTGTTGCGCTTGTGTTCACATTCAAGTACATTTTAATCATCCACAAGAGCACCAATTATTGTGCTGGTTGGATAACAGAGAGAAAACAGGTTTTTAACGCATGAATAGTCGCTCATATGTTGATTAGCAAAGTTGGTTTTCGATAACAAACTAGAACAGTGATAGAACTGCTAATTGGTGGGTAGTATTAGTTTTTACACACCATGGTCCAAAATGAAACTGGTACTAAAAATGTAAATGTTTTCCATGTATTCATGACGAATTATACGATACACGAAATCATTTTTAAGTCAAAAACGCATTGTATGTAAGTTTGTGTCGTAGTCTGCAAATTAAATTGATTTTGTGCTAAATCAACACAGTTCGAAATTCCTTACATAGCGTTATGACTTACTAATGCTGTTGCTACTAGCCTGATTGTTGTGGGAATCTTATATAACTACATAGAATGCTTACTCGGTCATTCGAGTGCCGAGGATTGACATATTATTGGTATATGCGATTATTGCAAATTCTACGATTGCACCTAGTTTTTAGCACAACGACTTTGTTTTTTATCAACACTGTTTTGAAATTATGAAAACAAGAAGCAGGATATATACTCACACTTCTTACATCTTTGCAAGCCATTTGGTGATATTTAGGTACAAAGTTTCAAAAGGTGTAATAAATAAATAACACCTTGATAGGTGCTTGCAATCAAAAGCTTTATTCATCGCACTCTACCCTCAACTCAACCCTTTTCGTGATTGATAAAATGATAAGTACAATTTTAAATTGCAATTTCCTGTATATTGACACAGTCATGCGAAATCCCAAGTTTGCACTTCAGCCATTAAATAATACTGAAGTACTTCCCTTTTCGTGGCTTCGCCTCCTTGCAAAGCTTCAACCGTACTCAACTGACTTAGTTTTAAGTATTAAAACAAACGTAAAAACGAAATACTCCAAACGAGATATTGGGTAGTGGTACGATTTACTTTTTTCAATTAATTTACCAATACATTTTTTACATGTCTCAGAAGTGTAGTACTTTTGGACTTAAATCACGAGATAACACTATCGGTCGATACGGTAGGCTGAATACCTATTAGCTTCTGAACGCAGAGATTTCTGAGCTTTAAAACTGCTCGATTTGCAGTCGATTACGGAGGTATTGAAGGAACGAAGAATTATCGTTGAATAATGCTTGTACAAATATGTTACGTATCGTTCATGTTATTGCTGCTGCATAAAAATTATTCGCTCATGGAACAAATTAATAGATGCCACAGTTTTTTTTATTAATACTAATATTTACTTTATTCTGGTTCAATAATCACAAACAGTTACTTCCGATCAAAACTCCAATAGTTCGGCTAAAGACCAAAAAGTTGCACTGTCCCTTATTGTTTTCAAGCAAAGCTTTCTACTTTTGATATTATAGACTCGAATGTGTATAATCTGCCGTTTAATTGTCTCATAATTAATTTGGCTTAATCTTGGTGGTTATTTTGTAAGTTCATTGATGCGGCAAACCGTTTGATGGAAATTCTTGTAATTCAAAGGATAGTTTTCATTTATTCGAGAAAGAGGGGCATTCTTACGAGTCTGTGTCTCGATTTTTATGCATGAGAGGACTTCTGTTGTTTCAACTTGCTTTTACTTTTTACAACGTCGAACAAACGGCTACTCTTAAATTACATTGCAGATTCTTGGCCCACAGAAACGATTTTCCTTCAAACCTGCTGACCAAGTCATTCGCTATCAAGCGTTTACATAAATCATTGTACATTGAAATTTAACACTTTTTCTTATTGTGATCAAGGTTCAACCACTTTACAGTCTTTAATGCAGTTTCTTGAGGCTGCCTGTGACGTGACAACGCTTGATGTGTGTTGTAATCTGAATTTTTTATCCAAATGACTTTTATGAATAACGGAGTAAATTGTTTTGCGTGATATCAGACGCTATTACGTAGTCATTTTTAGGACAATAGAAGAGCAAAAAGTTGATGCTGGGGAAGATACTATTTTTAAAGTAATTTTAACCAATTTAAGCAAGTTCATTTCCAAAAAAAAAGTTTACCAATTTTAGGTGACACATAATTTTATCATAGTTAAACACAATTTAGCAGAATTTATCAATGGCGAGAACTGTGCATTCTGCTAATCAAATTATTTTTATGAAATGTCCGTCATACAGAATTAATTTTTGAACAAACTAAAGCGTGTCGTATGGTGGTGGTTACTGTACAAATGGTCCAAAAGGGTTTAGTTCTAGACTGAATTTATTTTAGCATAAAAACATTCACATATTATTTAAATTCTTCACTTTCTTTCGTAAAAAAACGTTAATGCTCATGACTCTAAAACTCGAGTGAATGGAAGTGCACGCGCGCACACTTAAAATCAACAGAACTTCGTGCTTATGTATGTATATAGACATATCTAATGAATGAGTGAGTAAATAAGGAATCTTAAGGCCTATATATACATAACATATCACTAGGAGTTTTTTGAAAAGCACTTCTGCTGCACAATACTTCACAATACTTCATCATCATCATCACCCATCCCATCAAAAAGAATAAGAGTGAAAGAGAAAGATGATGGAGATGCAAGATAATGTAAATGAATCACGTAGATGATGTTTCTGATTTTGACGGTTTGATAATGATGATGCTCTCGTGTCTCATTTTCTTTTTGCTGCTCCTTTTGTTAGAATTATTATTATTCAAACTTACCAGCATCAATATAGTGAATACATCTAGGCACTTTTTTTTACCACCACCGTCTGTTAAAACTTATCGACACAATATTATACAAACGGTAATATTACCTCCCTTAGTTGTCCCTTTCTTTTTAATTTTTTTCAGTTGGTTACTGCTTGTGGACACTAAATGAAATGATTGAAAAGGAGTGCATGCAGATTTTGCAGATGCTTTTATTTGTTCGTAAGAAACATTAAGAGTTCGACAAAATATACTTGCATATGGGCAATTCCCATGTCCAAATATAAAGCATCACATTTAATTTTCTCACGCTAAGGTAACTGACCACAAACGTTGGTGTAGTCCCTATCCCCTTCTTCGTTAAACTAATCTTTGACAGGCGTCGAATTTTTCGTGCCTTCACAAAGAGTCTAAAAATAACGGACCTGATACACAACGCATGCTATTACTCTTGGTATTATTATTATTTATGTTATTGTGCTGTTATTATTATTTATTTGTAAAGCCATGCTTTGACAACAATGACTTCCCAAAATACGATTTAGCAAATTCGACGGAGGCACGTACATTATTATAAAATGCTGCTAGAAGGCATTTCTCTCATGGCGATGATGGTGAAGACTTGTTTTCTATTATTATGACTTCATTCCATTTCGCACAAGTCATTAAAAATGATAGTGAGAATTTTTGTTACATGGGCATAAAATGTTATTCTACTCTTGCGGAATTTGAAAAGTATATATCCGTCCTCCTGAGTATACGTTATACAAATGCTTCCACCGTGGTCATTGCAAAACCTTTCGCTTAAATGAGTCTATTTTAATGCGAATTTGATGTACCATTTTTAAAGGGGTAATTTGACACTATCGAATGTAGGAATCAACCTGTCATTGTGTTCAGCTAACAGAACGATGTAAAAGCTATTATTGCATCGGGAAGAGACAACTACGCAAGTGTGAATTAATCAATACCATTATGCCAACGGCGATTAGTTCATTTTCTTTAGAGAAGTTCTTCTTCAGAATGAATAAGGAAAGATGCTTCAATAGTCACCCACTACTTTGTGTAATAAATAAATATAGCACATTCTTAACAGAGAATGAATGAGATGCTTCTTTCTGATTTTCATATTCCATCCGGCAACTTTAGACTGTTCCTGCAGCGAGTTTCTAAAGAAGTTTTTATGACTTGCGAAGCCTCATCACATGCACCATTTGAAATACAAAGGGAATAATTATTCAGACGGATTCAGTCAGTCGCGAAAATGTGCAAAAAAATTAATTCAATATCATACACTAATATTAATGTACCTAAACTTAATACGTGTGTAATTATATTTTTACAGTAAGCACCTCAGAGATGATGTTATTTCGTGTACGTAAAACAAGATTTTGATTGATGGAACGAATACTGTGGCGCGTCATACAGCAACATATTATATGATTCTTTGATGAAGGTACTTGTAGGTATAGAACAAATGGAAGATGATGCTTGAAAATAAAAATAATAATAAATGCATACCTACTTCACGCGCTTTCTGATTTTCCTTTCGTTTGTAAAATATAATAGTAATAATCAACATCACATCATCCTTTTGATTCGAAAAAAAAACATCTGAAGAAGAATCGCAATTCAGAGTTATAATATACATTGTATGCATGCGCGGAATTTGTGGACGAAGCTTTTTAAAGAAATTTTTAATGGATTTAAACATTGATTTATTGTCAGTATTCGCACGACATGAACCGGCTCGTTGGTTTCACTCTCAAAATTGCAAGCATTATTGGCTGCAGGGAGTCTTGCATGCATATCTTATCGTAATAATTTATTTTTTTCAAGAAGTTTTCATGTCACTAAAATTGACTAACATATTCTGTGTACTTAGTAGAAATCTCAGGTGTGAAATTATGCAAAATAATACAAAAAATATATTTCAGCAGCACATGACTGCATTCAGGAAGTTTTGTGAAGCAAAAAGGGCGTGTAAATACACACAAAAGCTGCACGCATAAAAAATTACATGTATGTATTACAAGTTTAAGGACGAAGAAGCTACATCTTTTTGACTTTCTTCAGCATCATCTTGGTTGGAGAAGAAGTCACACAATTGCTGAGTTCCTTAAATGCCTACGAATTGCCATAAATGAACTGTCAGGGCTTGAGGTGAATATGAGGTGTAAGACAATTATCCAATTTGCTGTGGTTTTTTGGTAACTTGTCAACGTTGTTCACCTGTAATTGTTGACTGCTTTGATGACTTGCAAACGAGACGTTGTTGAAAGGGACTTCTACGAAAAGAGTATAATATCCCTTGATGTCGTACAGGATGTTATATGGTTTTTGTAGGCAAAGGTTCTTCTTGCGAGTAAGCCAACATAATTCTCGGTCGCTTTCACACCATTTGTGGTCAAAATTTTAATAATTAGGTCTGCTGGGCTGTGTCTTGAAATATAGAGGAATATTTTCTTGTGGATGACTCTGTTAGATTATAGAAGGACAACCTGCTATAAAACATGAAGTGTGTGAAATAATCAATCATCGATAAAACAATCATAAATCTACCAAAGCCAATTTTTGCCTGGTGCTACTTTTTGGACTCAGTTGTACAGTTGCTGAACTGATATATAATGGTAACATGTATAAGCGTGTTGCGTGTATGTTCAAAGATGATCAAAGTGTGGAATTCATGGAGTGACAACGTCCAACCAAACTAACATGATGATAATTATTATAATGTTGATCCTAGAAACATCACCACTCACTTTTCTTGACACAAGCAGGTAATTTTAAGGTTTCACTTACTCATGGAGTCCATGGCATGGACCATGGGCATGGACACGCTTTAATCAGCGAGCCACTTGTTATTCTCGACATCGTTCAATATAATCATTATAATGTATATAATTTAATGTTGTACACAGCGCCACCCGGACAATCGGGAAGACTGTTATGTAAAAGTTCATAATATGCATTTAATGTTGCGATGCCTTGCATTAATTTGGCCGAACAAAGGGGTTGCATGTTGCATTAACTCTTGCAATAACTGTATCAATGTCTCACTAATCTGCATACTGAACGACCCTGGGACAAATATGTAGACAAAACAGAAGACGCGATGATGTACGTTACCAACAAAGAAATAGTGTTGGAAAGTTTATTTGCTGCTGGGCAGGAGATAGCATAAGAAATGATTGATATACTTCAGGAGTTTGTGATAGGGGTTTATTTACGTCTTCTACCAAATCATTGAAATGCGTGTTAATGATGGATTTTGAGATTGTTTGTCTGTCAGCCAACCGATCATTTTGATATCAATCTGAACGAGGCTGCATGACCTCTGTCAAGAAACGTTAGAAGCAACAATAAAATTGCGGATGATAAGATAATAGCATAATACAATATAATTTTTCCTTGCACCCTTTGCTAGGTATGATATGCTTGTAAGTAATTTTTATTTTACCTCTACCTCATTTTTTCCTTGCTTCTTTGTTGTTCATCAGTATGCATGAATGGTTAAAATAAATACCTACATATATGGAGCTTGTCAACATGTAATTATAAAAAGATTTTTATGTAGGGGTCCGTCCGTAATCCATTTCAATATTGGTGCCTGGTAATAGATAAGCAGGCATGATGTCATAACTCTCAAATGTCTCATTATAGTGTTAACGCTAGCATTTCGTTGATTTATTTTCAATATTGGTGCCTGGTAATAGATAAGCAGGCATGATGTCATAACTCTCAAATGTCTCATTATAGTGTTAACGCTAGAATTTCGTTGATTTATACGGGGCCAAGTGGTGACCAAAGACCAAGATGATTCAGTCAGAAATATTCCGAAGTGTCTTAGGATGGCAGTCGCGAAAGGATTCAACCGCCTGCTTCTCTGATTTATTGCGGGGAAGATATAAAATACCTAAGAAATGACAAATAATGCGATTAAAATAGCCTTTTACAGCTCATTTAGTTAATCTGACAACTTCTATCACTCATCGAAGAGTTAACCTCCATTTAAAGTCTTAAACTCTCTATGTAATAAAGTGTATATAACTACTTAAATACTTTTACTTACCGATAGAATTTCAATTTAATTTTGCATTTCACATTCTGCACAATTGGAGGAGTGTGGCCTTGTCAATATCAAAATTGTAGCCTTACATTTTGAGGTGAAACGTTTTTGAACAAGAGTATGTAACTGCACACTGAGGATATTGTCAGTTATACGGATAACATCATGAGCACAGCTCTGATAAATATTTGTGTCCGCGTGCAAAATTACCTCTAATGATAATATAAATCACTCGATAAATTCGATTTTTTAACCTTCTCACAATCATAATGTTAGACTCATTTGCAGCTCTGAAAAGATTGTAGGAGATAGCCAGATAGCTCACAGCAGCCCCATATTATTGCACACAAGTAGGAAAAGAAATACTTGCAGGGTCAAGCCTACAATAAATATTCAGATTGTATCAAACCTATTATTATTGTTGCATATATTGTTTAAGAGTAAGTCATATTTTCGTGACATAAATAAAGCGAATCACGATTTAAAGAGAAAAGGAATAGATTTAAATATCGATATCATTTCAGGGTCAATCCTTTTATTGAAACTTGTCTGCCGCTCAGAAAGCGGTTTCTTGTTTCATCAGACCAGACGGTTATGCAAAAGAACAGGTGTCGCGGACGTCCACCACTACTATATATATTATATCTTCTTACCTTGCAAGGCCATTTCTTTAGAAGTGTGACGGCAGCCTGTTTTAATTATAAAACGACTTTGTAAATGTCACTACGCATGTACCAGGTAAAATCTTTTAAATTGTCTAAATTTTGAAAATTGCGTCACGTATTATGCATCTTTAATTTCTTTGATTTAGCTGGTTGTGGCCGGTACTTTTATGTTGAAAGAGCCAATAATTTGCCCCCAACTGAATAATAACAATAAAGAACAATAAGAAAGATATGTGATTCTTTGAAGAATGATTTGTTTGAAGTGGATACGGGATACATAAGGTATTTCTTCTACTTGCATCACAGTTTTTTTTACTACAGTAGCACTCAATAAGTTATATGTGTCCAGTCCATTTATTAGCTGTAACTGACAGAAAATTCCCATTCTTAATTTTTATTTTTGCGTAAGAGTGGTTGGATAAAAATATATTCCAACAATTTATGATTATTGTGTAACATTGCCTCGTATTTTTTTTCCTCGTCAACATAGATGGACTAGCACAATTTTAGCACTTGCATTGCAGCAATAAAAATATATAATGTAACTATAAGATTGTTGATAAGCCGCCTTCGGATCTTTGTCTAATTAATTTTACATGGTGTAATTAGTGCTTGAAGTGCACAACTCATTGTAGTAATTGTAGTGGCAATAAAAGTCAGATATTCACTAAAATCCCCAGAATAGAAAACAAAACTTTCATTTTCAATTCATATCATCATTCTCCATTAATCAAAACAATGCCGCAAAAGACGACTTTCTATGCACTACCTAACTGTACCAATTTTTTCCATTGTTGTTGAGTAGGAAAGGTGCTTTGTTCCAAATATGAGATAGTTTTTGCTTCGAAATGAATGCTAGCTAGTAGGTATTATTATTATCACGCATTATCGCTTTTATATCTCAGACAAAGTATTAAAGGTTTTGAAAGAACTAACAAGATGCTGCACGCTCATCCTCATCTTTTGGAGACAATGCAAAAAAATGTGAATGTAGTGATGATGACTACTTGACCCATTTGGTGAAAGAGCTGGTAACATTCATTTGAGATATTTTCAAAATCTGGTACACGAGTGCAAGATCATCATCTTCTATCCTACCACTGCAGTTAAAGTTAAAGTAGGTATCACTGTCAATTAAATTTTGTAAACGAACTTAATGCTTGGGTATTTTAGGGCACTTTAGTTCTTTAATGAATCAAAAGTGCACAAAGTTTAAAAGATGTTTCACTTGTTTCTAAAGACAATTTGGTGAGTTAGTGAGTTCCATTGTTCTTACTTGACTTCAGCTTCTACACATTTGCATGATTGCTTTCAAGGACCGTTTGCTCGGTGCACCAACCAAGTGATTGACAAGAACAATGCAACACACGAAAAGGACAGAAAAGAGTGCGAAGCCTCATTTTTACGTGACAAAGGGCTTCAGGCGTGTGTATTTTAGTTCAAAAAGTTACGCACTAGTATTCAACAATCTAATTCACAACATTTAATCGGCAGAAGAGTTACAATACAAATACCAGCATCCTGTAGCAAGACTGAGCACAAATACGCAGCCTGTGAATTGTCAGATAAGCAAGTATAGTGTCTATCTTCAGCAGATTAGTTTATGGTGATGACTGATTGATGACTTGCGTTGATAAGTTGTTGCGTATTGTGTGTAAAAAGGACGGAAGTGCAAACTGCCTTTGAGGAGGCTTGGTGGAAGGTCGCCTAACCGAAGCGTTCTCAGACGTGAGAATTATCAATTTTTATTTTGATGCTCATCGAGTTTATTGTGTGTCAAGCTCTGGTTGTAATTTCTTTGGGGAATATTGGTAGTCCTCTGCACAAATTCACTTGCCAGAACATACATATGAAAAGGATAAAATGGTATTGAGACATTGAAAGCTTGCCTGCTCGCATTTCTAACGTGGATCATCATGTCATTACTCACATTTATTCGTAAAAATTCGATAAGTAAACAATTCTTGCATGCATAAATTATGAGCAGACACTGACTCACTACTACTTTTATGCCCTTGCTCCACATATTTTTCAAAGTCCTCAGATCCCTATTAATTTTAATGTGAACAGTCATACGTAAATGGAAATGTATTGTATACTATGTATTATTATATGCAATCAAAGAAACGCTAAAAAAAGTAAAACATGTCAAACAGTTCACGTATGGATAAAGGTCTATAACTTCTTTGGTTTTTTAAAGGTTAACGCTAGGACATCGTTCTTAAGAATTGTCTAAATAGATGAGGCAATAATCAATATTGTGTTTGCATATGTATTTATCAAATAAGACCTGCAAAAAGTTAAGTTTTTATCTGTACAGATGAAACGAGATTTTTATCCTTTGCGTAACGCGGTTCATAAAATATTTACGTCACCGAGACTGCTACTTGCAGCGTTTGTTCACATAAAATTCAAACTAAATTATGGTGAACTTTCTTTTGAAATTAATCAATTTGGTACAATGTTCTAAATTACCTGATGAACAAACAATGATTAGAAAATTAGCGTCGGGTACATCACACACAATTTAGCTCCCGGTGTAGCTATTTAAAGGAAATTGTATTCAACTACTGAAGGGCTTCAATAAATTCTAAATAAATTTACAAAACGACCCTAAGCATGCATAGTATAGCATTACATGCAATTACCTCTAGTTTTCCGTACGTACTGAAAGTAGCAAGACTATCTTAAATGTATTCCTGCTGGCAAATCGAAAGTTTAATAGGAAACAAAAGCAAAAGTGTTGGTGGCTTTGAAAAAAGCACTACTGACTGTTATCATTGAGCCATGAAAAAAAAACCAGAAATGTTTTTTTAAATAGATAATAGTATTGCTCTAGTAAGGAATACCATGCAAACGTACTCGTTTTTATGTGGAGCCCTGTTCCATTATCTGGGGTTTATTTTTTACTCATTGGACGCACTGGTATAGAACTTAACCTTCAAGTCTTAATAATACCAATAGACTCAGAAGATAGTGAAAATATGGAGCTTGGTGCATTTTAACGTGAGAATAAAGTTTCTAAAACACGTCAATTGTAAAGGTTAAAGTTAAAACATTTATAAGTGCCAAGAAGTTCTGAATAAGTATGTATAACTAACGTTTTTGGACCACAATTTCGTTCGTTCGACTGAGTGAGTTGTAACTTATGCATAGTTAGAATTGAATTAACATTATCATAATACTTGCAATTTTCATGCAACGTGTGCTAGTTTCATGGACAAAATTGAACTCAATTAATGGGCTGAGATCAACAGATATGATAGAAATTAAAGTGAAGGGTTATACTCGTTACTATTTCTAATCAACGTATGTACTTTCGAATTTCACTAAATTATGTAACAATAAAAGAACATAAAATGCATTATGCACAATTGACTTTTTCAGTTTGGCGTGTAGTGATGGTCAACAAAAGGAAGTAAAGTCTTCCCTCGCCCGATAATATGGTGGATATTATGAAACGTCCTTGTAAGGATGTCGTAGGATCCTTCCAAGAAAAATGACTTACAAATAATTCGATTGTGTAATAAGAGAAAGCAAAAGTGACCCATTATTTGTCTGTCTTCGTTCGCTTCGTCCATCGAGTGGATTAATTTGCTCAGTTACTGCGAGTCAGCACATACCAGAAAAAATATTATAGGTCACGCGTATCTCAAGCTATGCATTTTCCCTTTTCATTCGTGCGTCCTGTAAATATTACTTTTTAGATGCTGCTCTACACAAATATCGTTACCAGTTACCACTTACTAAACATGAATACAATCTCTGACATCTTGCTTCCGATTGGACACAAATTCTGCAAGGTATATCTTACCAAACGACAGTTTGCGGCACGGAACTGTGCCTGCTGATTGTAATCTTTGTTGGCAATTTGTCAAAAACTCGGAATGTTTCGTTTGATTGAATAGTATGCGAACAATGTGTCAATCGTGTGGGGATTGTCGACGAGTGACTCAATATGAAGAAATCAATTACCTGCACTTAATGTCTACCTGAACTAGATTCATTGATGCTCTCACACATCGACGTGATTCTTTAATGCGTAATGGGCTCATTCTCCTATGAATTATGCAAGTACAACCGGTCTTCCCAGCACTTTCAACAGTAAATCGTGCATTTAAAAAAATTGAGTATCTTTTAGTAAAATACTCAACAGTCCAATTTATACGAAGTTAATATATGCATATGATTTAATATGTCTACCTATTTACGGCATAATTTCCTAGCTGACTTGTGCATGATGTCAATTTAGCTAATTCTGTATTGAACAGATATTTGAATTGTGTGTATGTTGACAAGTAACGGTGTATCTGCCAGTCAGGTCAGACAAACAATCTGCATCGCCATTTTGTTAACGAACACTAATTGAAATGAAACTTATTGTTTGTGATTTAAAAATTTTAACTACGAGATCTTGCACATTTACTAGCATCATCACGGCTTTTAATGTCATGTAGTTTTTAAGGAATCAATAAAACAGCAGGTCACAGATGGATCGTAAATAAGCTCACCCTAAAAAAGCAGTTTAAATTTTACATCTTCGTTTCTATTGTTAAATCTCACAGTGCTGTGCTGCTGGATGTCGGATCGCATAAGGAACAAAACTTAATGCACATAATATGTAATTTCTAAATCTACGTATATGAATGGGTCCGCTTGAACGTACAATTTTTGACTGCCTTTCAAGTGTTGAGCAGATCTCAGTCTGATTCGGACCTAATAAAAAATGGACGAAGGTAGTGAGTAGTCAGTTTTTGAAAGGCATGAGTGTTCAGCGCGGTTGTTACATACGTCATGTAATTTGAATTAACAATTTTATGTAACATGAAATGTGGCATCCTTCACTTATGAATCTAATGATCATTTATACGGCATAAAAATGAATTGTGTGCTGTCTTTAAGTCAGCAATCAGCAACCTAAACTTATTGTAAGGAAGAATGAAAACAGAGATTAGACTATTTTCATATCCCTTCTCGCTCACTTTTCAAAAGAGATTGTTAACCAGTCGATCAAAATTACGTTCGAAGTGAATGGGCCTTATTATCACGGACGAAAACGTTACTTGTAAATTAATATCATGCTTAATATTACTCTTGACTTGCTACAAATTATTTCGGATATGCCTTACAATTAGAGGGAAGAGAAACAGCGGAAAATGGAATATACATACGATCTTAAATAAAATGTCTTCATCTTTTTTGTTTCTGGCATTTTTCTTGCTTAATGAAATGCTGCAATCATGACGCAACATAAAATCATGTAAAGGAAACTTAGAGTTAGGATTACTTTTTTTGCAAGTATATATAATTTAATGGCATTTATTAGTGCATCATGTTGTGGGGAGAAATGACGCATGTTAGTAAATTCAAACAAATTACTTGCGAATAAGGCCACTGCTTGTTCCTTTTTCCTATGAAGAGTGAGTGAGAATTATATACATTTTAGTCGATAACTTGATGTGCTTAAAAATGGATTGCTGTTTAAGCATTCAAATTCAAATGATTTTTCTTTTAAAAATTCGACAAGGTTCATGTTCAAACTGAATGATTGGTTAATAATAATAAGGACCTGTGTATGTACAATAGTTCTTGGAATTGACTGCTGTGCACGATTTTATTTAATGTTACATGATTCATCCTTATGTGGTGGGGAAGTAATATCGGCAAAGATAAAAAATACATGTCATGATGACTATGTCGACAGACATTTAAAAAATCATGTCGTCTCCTAACTTTTTTTTCAATATTTTTAACTTGGTTGTATTTAGGCATGTAAAGACATGAAAGAATACTTGAATATGTTAATGGAAAAATAATGATTGTCGTGATGAGAAAATTGTGCTATGTGCTATTATATCCTGTAGAGAAGTGTACCAAACAATGTATCAGATTAAGGGAAACCGTCAAGTGGTCAAAATAGCAGGTGATGATGGTACGAAAGGTAAAACGGCACATGGTTTCCGATATACTATCAGGACAGAATGTATGTATGTATCTATGTAAAATTCAAACACTGAAGAAACATACTATATTTATTTGCGTCGTTATACGATGTGTTCATGTAACAATCATCTTTGATGAAATCCTGAAGTATGAAAATATAAATTATACGTAAAGTTAATATGCTATATTAAGTTGATGAAATCATTTCTGAAAGACGTCTGATTCTTTTTTATTCCACCGCCGCAATCTGTTGGTCATCTGACGTGACCTAGGAAGACCTTTGAAAGACGATGATTACATCCGTATCATTTTCTTATTACTACGATGTGTTTGTTAGTGATCCTGCAAATAGGATTTTCTGCTGTTGCGTACGGTCAAACAGGAAATTCAACCGCATCAATGGCCCTTTATAACTCATGGGAGTGGTATTATTTAGCAGTAACGTGTAAACTGTCTAAATAAATAAATAAATGGCAGGCGTTGCATATGTAACTTCTACAATTTTACTTGAACAGCGTAAAATTAAGATTGCACCAAATTCCTGAACGCCTCCTTCGTCAGATTGTAGATTTTGTTATTGAATTAATTTTTTGTTAGTGTTTGAGTGAATAGGATTTAAATAACAATGAAATGATAATCAAATTGATAAAAAAGTAATTCCTTCTTATAATAAAACTATTGAAACAGTAGCTATTAAGGTCTTTCGGTTTACTGGGCTTTACATGATGTATGCTGTGTGTTCAATAATCTATGCTTGCAACTTCTTACATGAGAGAATATTGTACAACGTTCATTCATAACCAGTGCTCTCACAATTGCCATATTAGGTTTTTTATTTATATTAATTCCGTAACACCCTCCGTGTATAAATCGAACAAGCCCTGCCCAAATTCAAGCATAATGCAATGTAGGTACGTGTGGCATAATCATAGACTAAGCATAATTGTTTGATTGCAGTTGAATGAAATGGGTAAATTACACTATTTATGAATTGCAAAAATGTCTGTCACGGCCCTTTAAAATACTTCAACTACATGTCGTAGGAAAGGTTAACTTTGTTACCCTATATTTTGGGAGATATTGATGTCTTTACAAAGACCCAGAATACGTCATATTAAAAACTATACCTTCACATAATATTTCTTTTCATTTCAGGTTATTGCATCCAACGTTGCTGTTGCTGGCAACAGTTGTATCTGCACCCTTTGCGGTGGTAGCAGTTACGCAGGGCAATTCTCAAGTTGCCCTTGACAGGAGTCCCAGCTCACTCACCGCACCAGCAGAGCTTGTTCCAGTTTCTAACGAAAACGTGCGCTTCTCAAGACTATTGAAAGACTCAGCCAATGTTCTCCAGTTTTCATCCATTTCCAATGATGCTCCTCCGCTTGTAGGCATCCGCCACGAAGCCAAGAGGGAAGGGAAAGTTGATAAGAAAGTTAAAGGTAACGTGTTTTCTGCTTCCAACTTTGGAAGGAGAGCGTTGGATTACGATGAGCAAGCAGTGCATGCTCTTGAGGAGCCCACAAGTGAATCAAAAATTGTTGCTAATCCTTATCCAGGAAATGAATATGTTTACGTAAGACCTGGAAAATTGGAGCATGTTCCTAATGTCGCCAGTCATCTAGACTCCGAAGTCGCCGCCAGCGTTACTTCTATCAACAATAAGCCCCCCAGGGTACCACTCGCTATCCTTCGTCAGAAGAAGGGAAAGCGGGTAAACATTAGTCCATTGTTTACTGAAATTCCACAAGTTCATCAAGCTTCAGGCCGAAAAGAATTTGTGTGGATTGACCATCCCGCAGAACACCACCTCATTGCAGTAAACAGACAAGGACGCAAACACGAAGAAAGTGATGGTAAGTAAATCAGCTACGAATGCAATAATGGATGTTGCTGAAACGTCTAACATTTATGTTTAGCTAAATATGTACTCTCTGAGCGCTTTGTTTAACAATTGCCCCCAATTTCAGACTAAACAGTACCACAGCCACATCATTGCTTGCTTGTTTCATAATAACAATAATTCGCATAATTAATGTGTGAATGAATTCCTTACGTTGATGCTGCTGATGATAATGACCAATGACTCAATGCCGATGAAAAGTGACGGCAATCCACTAAATTCGTGATCATGTTAAGATAACAATTAATGTAATTTTTGGAATTGGATATGATAACCGTGATGGTATACATACATCGATTCCATTGGTTCCGCATTGATTTTCATTTCTTAAAAGAAGTTACACTGCGCATATTACAGAGCTTTTACTACGCAGGATGATCAGCGAAGTTGGAAGGGATGCGTATCAGTTTCATAAAAAATAGGGTACACATGAATAGTCAAAGAGGACTATTATTGCCGCCACATCCGTAGACACACGTGGTAGTCTTATTAATTTAAAAAGAAGTTAACCTGTGCGGTTGGTAATTTTTAATTCAAAGCAACGAATTCAAGAGAGCGGCAACACATTTTCATTCATACAAGATGCAATGAACACACGAGTGGTAGCTTCTTCCGCTACCAACAATCTTTATAATAGTGTAATCATCTTGTTCAACTGAGGTGTTGTGCAGTTGAGCCAGTTGAGGCATCTCACGATTGGATAATAATAATACGTGGTACACTTTTTTGCTAATGATTTTGTTTCTTCTCTTCTGCGCGTTTGGCGTCGATGGATCATCAAGCAAATGTTAAATGACTGTGGATTCCTTCCAAAAAGGCTCACATTGTTTGCACAATAATGACACAAGGGGTTGCGGTGATGGTTCTATCTAATTTTACATTGCTTGTTCATGACGTATAAGTAGCATGCAACGTTTGTTCATTTCTTGTACTTATCATGGCAAACGCGTGCGCTGAAGATAGGATGGATGGAGAGTGGAGAGAGGGATTGAATAATAACATTGTCTAAAAAATGGCACATTGACAATCTTTCAAAGAATACGAACTGTGCTGCCCTTATATAATTCGTAATCAGATTCAAAAATAATTGTTGAAGGATTGTGAATTTCATTGTTTGCTAAATGTCGCCCTACTTCACTTCCTTGCTAAAATGTCATGATTCTATTTCATTTGAGCGTGGTACCTGTGAAGTGAAGCGCAGCATCACCTCAGCTCGGCACTCGGCACATGCATGCAAAATCGTTATTGTATACAAAAATTAAATGAGATCACGAATTGTTTGCGGTTTGCAATCTTACGACGATTGAGCTTTTACTTTTGAGGAATTTAGAATTTTCTTTGTTATTTCAATTGTGTTTAAAATACTTTTATAATATAATAACATTCTTAGCAAATTACTTGCTACGTTCTATCTAAATGCCAAATCCTATGCCAGCACAAAGTGATAAACATTGATTAATGTATCTAACAATTAAAAGTATTTATGTCACCGGCCAAGTCACAGAGGTCACTCAGGTGTCATGCATCTCAAACATACATATACTTACTTATTAGTTACCACCTTTTAAAGTACCAATTTAAATTACAGAAGTTACAACTCATACAGCTTTGCAAGATGACGAGATAGTGGAAGCCACCACGCTTGCGGAAGACATTGTCCCTGAAACAACAACCCCCAAGCAAAACAATAAGTCAAAGACAATCGTAAACATCATCACTTCCGCTCCACGAGTTAGTGTGGAATCCAGCGTTAGCGGAGAAAGGAAAAGCAAACATGGTTCTTCCCGCCTTCGAAACAGGTCATCAACCACCACTTCCACAACCACCAGTGCTTCCACCAGCACAACACCCGAAGCCACCTCAGAAGCTACTACAACCACCACAACTATCCGACTGACAACTACCTCAAAGGAAGTGCCCACAACTACTACAACTACCCAGTCTCCTCCGACTTCCTCGACTTCACCAAAAGCAGTCGTCCCCGACGAAAAGGAAAATTTGGTGGCAGATGCTTCCCAGCGAGCTGGAACAACTTTTCATGGTTTCGAGGATTCTCAGACCAGACTTCAAGCTGCTGAAAGTAATCAACCAGCACGAGTGAACGTACGTCCTGCCCAAAACGGAAAGGAGTATGAATACGAGTACATTTACTACTACTATGATGATGACGATGAAAATAATAATAACGGAGAGAAGAAGGGCGATGGGGAAGGGAAAGCTGCTGGGGAACAGCCCAAGCAAGTGGTGAAGCAAACGTCATCCAGCACAACCTCCACTTTGACTCCCAGCTCTGACGCCACCGTTCCTGCAAGTTCTACGGCAACCGTCACGAGCAGTACCAGCACGACAACATCCACGACCACCATCCCGCCTCAACTCACATCTGAGGCTGATTTTGAGTATGAGGACGATGCTGACCTGGAGGAAGAAATTAAGGTGAACAGTCAAGCTCCGGAACTCCAGAAGAGTACTCCTGTGGTGGTCACACGCACCACGGATGAGCCTATTCATAAGGGCGTGTCCTCCCTCTCCTCTGCTGCACATACTCAAGATTTAATATGCAACTACAAAGTTGAAAATTGAAGTCAGTAAAGACTCCTTGGTCGTAAACTGAGTAATAATATAAAATGCATTTACACCAGAAAATTCTATGAAGCATGTCACTTTCTCACTTCACTGAATGGAAATCACCTGAACCTCTGCTTTTTATAGAATTTTCTTCTTTCTACCAAATCTAGGCTTTTTAGACGAGAATTTTAGTATTCATAGCTCAACAATATTCTCTACGGCTAGACTGCTACCAATTTTTTCTCAGATAATAATTAGAGAAGTGATCATCGTTTTGAACCATCAAAGCATTGAAATTTTAAGATTCAAATTTGACAAGGTTTCTAAACGCATCTTCATTTTGTTTATTTATTTATTTACACCCAAGTGCAATGCAGGTAGTTGATTTCTCCTGCCATTTATTGCCTACTAAAAATAAATGAGTTGATCAGACACGTATATTACGGCTTTTTCATATTATTTCTTACTCATCCTTCAATAGAATCAATTATGATTTTTCATGATGGTTAATATAATGGAAGATAATAATGGAATCATATCAGTAAGGATTCAGTAATCCTCCTCTCTAAGGTCGCTTATTCATCGAAAACAATATATGGATGATTTATCTTTGCAGAAGCAGAGCCAGATTGAGCCAGGCTTTTCCCAATTACCTGCATATTGTTATTTTATCACTGCACTCAAGACTGATGTTTACGTTGTTCAATCAAATACATCTGGGAAGTTTTTTGAAAGTTAAGCAAGAATGATCATAAAAATGTACCTGGGCCCTTCCCTCAAGTTTGGTCGTCGAATGGCATGTTGAGGTTTTTCTTCCGCAGGTTGTTCAGCTGCAGCTTCGTTAATAGCCGTTGTTGTTGTGCGTTGAGCCAAGTTACCCCTGATCCGTTGACCTCGGAACCTTGGGTTCGCGTTCCGAGCAGGTGCTTCACTAGCAATTTCAATTGTGCTAGTGGTGGAAGCTGTTGTGAAAGGGGCAGTAGAAGGATGTTCCTCTGGAATTTCTACTTCAACCTGAGGATTGGCATGCACCTGGGAAGCCGGAACAGATTTCAAAAGACTGGATTGTTTGAGAATGATTGGCACATTGATAGAGTCCTTGTGAGATTTTGCCATGGTTGACATGTGTGAGATGTCGAATCCTAAAGTCGTTGATGGTCTTGGTGCCGTTGTGGATGGTTCCCGGGATGTAACCTGGACAGGTTCTGGAACATCCTGAATGAAACTGTCCTCTTCAGACGACGTGGTTGCAGGTTGACGTATTGGTTGACCTTTGGACTGAGCAGAGATGCTTTGAACTTGAACACCCTCCTCCTGGCTTGCCTCAGTATCTAATTTGTAGTCTGCTGCCGCTGCCGCTTCTTCAAACTTTCCTGGTACGAGAATCTTAGGGCCTCGGCTTCGATCAAGTTGATTGATGGGATCTTAATTTTTCACATAACTTTTATTATTACTCAAGCATAATAAGCATAGGTAAAACATTATAAGAGTACTTTGCGAAATAATGTGGTCTAATAATTGTTGGATAACGAACAAAATAAAACTATTAAGGAATTACGACTGTTTGTATCAAAAGTTCCCATTTTGTATGACATCATTAACTGCGATAATTTTATCTAAGAAATATTTTGCGAGCAGACAGCAGAGTTGTGTGGATACTCTTACTTTCAGCCAGAGTACTTTTTTTGCGAGAGAATACAATTGAACTGTTATCATAGGCAGGCATTTTTACATTTTCAGTGAACCCATATATATTTATATTATTGAACGTAAAATGCAATTGAAATATTTTGTGCAGCATTACGCCATCATATTTATCACTGTTCCTTTAAGTGAGCCACAAATGCGTTGTATTGACTAGGGATGCGAAAATATTTTTCTTCTTTGGTTCACTGGAGCGTTTCATTAGTTTTGAAGATTTTGACCCCACCTTATTACTGATAACAAATACTTTGTACCTCTAAAGCAAAAGAATGATAACCGATACTGAATGATGGTACGGTGCTGGTGGTTGAGCTCATTCAAAAAGTAATCTCAATTACCATGCTTGAAGCAAAATGAATGAATTAAGAGAATAACTAAACTAGTGCTACAGTAATTTGTAAATTATTCCTTATCACATGGAAGTACATTTATTGAACTTAC